>KE505302.1:10603-25084 GCA_000441515.1 Elaeis oleifera | reverse complement strand
AAAAGAAGGAGAGAGAGAGAATTTCTCTCTCTTCCCTCTTCCCTCTCTCTCCTTGGAATCATTCTCTCTCATCTTCTCTCTAATTTCTCTCTAGTTTCTCTCTCTAGAAAAATCTCAATTTCTCTCTCCAAAAGTGCCTCTCTCTAGATGGCCTCTCTCTTCTAAGATTTTATGGATTCTTAGAAAGACCCTCTCATGACTTTGATAGATCCTAGTGAAAGGATCGTGATCGTTAACTATTGAAGAGTTAGCCCTATGAGGATTTAGATTTTTTATTTCAAAAAAATCATGATTAAATACTTTGGATATCAGGTTTAAAAAAAAATTTCAAAAAGTTTGTTAAGATGGCTCCACGTCGAATAAAGAGAGTTGCTCGAGGTACTGTTAGAGAGACATCGAACCAACAGGAAGATGGTACTCCTTAATCGATCAGTGGCACCCCTCAGTAGGAGGGAGCCATTGACTCTGTCGGGACTACTTCGACAGCGTATAAGGAATCAAACATGGCTTGATTAATACAAACTCTAGTTGGGGTAATACAAAGGTAGCAGCAATTGCTTGAACAACAACAGACATATCGAGATATACCACAACAGTATGGTCACGAAGAGTAGCCGGTACAGCAAAACAACATCACAAATTTAAAAGCTTGCTCCACTAGCCTTCAAGGGGACTACTAAACCTTTGAAAGCTGATAATTATATTATGAAGATGGAAAAAGCATTCATTGCCCAAGAGTGTCGCGATGATGAAAGATTTGGTATGCAGCTTATTATTATAAGGTGAAGCATTCAACTGGTATCAAAGACTGGAACATAAACATGAGCAAGAAGGGGAGCGACTCACCTAGGAGAGAGCTTTTGAAGGACGTTTTATGATCAGTATTTTTTCGAAGTGTAAGGATTCAAAAAGAATAGAAATTTATTATCTGAAATAAGAACTATGATGGTTGTGGAATATGAAGTTAAGTTTACGGAGCTTGCTAAGTTTGTTCTGAGGTTGGTTGAGGATGAGTGTGATCGAGTGCACAAATTTGAGATAGGACTAAAGATAGAGATTAGAAAATAAGTGGTGCCATATGAATTAACTATTTATGCAGATGTGGTAAATAAAGCACTAATAATTGAAAGGAAAGTCAATGAAGAATATGCAGAAAGAGAGACATCAAAGAAGAGAAATAGGTCAAATGAATCTCAAGATCAAAATAGTAAAAATATTGAGAGTTCAAATAAAAGATCCGTGAGTAACAATTTTGGACCAACTGATAGCATTAAGTGTTTCAGATGCGGTAAGGCTCATGGTAAAAAGGATTGTCTTTGGAACACTGGTGCATGCTTTAGTTGTGGTTAGAAGGGCCACAAAATAGTTGAATGCCCATAAAGAGTAGGAAGTCAGTCTATTCTCATAATTGAACAAAATCAAGATGGAAGCCTGAAACCTTGGACATAAGGAAGAGCCTATGCTCTTATACAACATGATACCCAAGTTTCTGATATAGTGGTGATGCATTCTAGAAAGAAATCTCCAAATTAATCTGATCGATTGGTTAGTTTTACTTGCAAAATAAGTAATGCTTCACTTTTTTTAGATTTATCAGTAAATTATAAAATATTTTTTATATTAAATAATTCATGATTTATAAATTTGATGCATTATATTTTGGATTACTGAATATATCTTTTTTTCGATATGTCAAATGATTTATGATTGATTATATTGATTTTAATATCGATTATATCATTTGATTTTGATGTCATCTAGTTTATGACTTTTCAAATTGGAATATGAAAAAGTATTTTGATTTGAGATAGATTTTAACTTACAGTTTGACTATATATCAAATTCCATCAATAGAGGTTAAATGCTAGAAATTATTTTGATACCCTGTCAGTGGGGTGCTTAAACACTAGTACTCTAATATACTATCAGTGAGGGTTGTGTGCTGGTATTTTGATATCCTATCAGTGGGATGGTTAAATACTGAAATCTGATACTTTGTTAGTGGGGGTTATGCACTGGTATTTTGATCGAGTTCATGACTGTCGAAATAAATGTGAGGTTTTGAAAAAATTTGATTTATGAATTTAAGTGACTTTGTATGGATCTTATTTATTAGTGATGTATATTTTGAATTGATACATCTTGCATACTAATTTTAGTATATTATTATTATTTGATTTATCTAGTTAAAGTATACATTACTTACCGGACTATCTAGCTCATTACTTTATATTTTACTATTTTATAGATTCAAAAATCTAGTTTGACTCGAAGATTCAATATGAGAGAGCGAACTAGAGATAAAATTTGATATTTTATTTAAATTAAGATTTATTGAAATTTGATACAAGGCTATAAATTTATTTATAAGATATTTGATTTAGTAATTTGAAATAAAGTTGAATATTAGTTATTTAAATTTTATTCCATTGCTATCTTATGATATCATGATAAGCTACTTTGTATGCTTATGGTGAGAGTTTTTCATGAGTATGCGACGGTTGTCGCGATCTATGACTCCTGATTTTGGATCGGAGGTGTGACATATATATTGCTATATAATCTCAAGTTTATATTAATCTTTCAGACTATTTCATTGTAACCTGTTCTCATTTTTTTCTAGAGCATTCATCTTTCTTTATGGTTGACTTGTGTTTGCAATCTAAACCATTAATATACTAAGATTGTATGAAGTGGGTATTAGATATACTAATATAGTCTTATTGATGCAGCCAAGTATTAGAAACGGGTAGTTTCATGCGTGTAGTTTTAAAATTTTTGATTTAGCAGTAAAAATAAAATCTGGAGATTTAATCTAATCATGCATAAGGTCAGATCTATCAGACCATCTATCTAGGATCTATCATATGAATATAAATTATGTATTTAAATTTGATTTTAATAACATAATCAAAGAGAAGATCAGATCTTCATATCTTATCGTGGGTTAATCTATACTGCAGTCGATGATCGTGGATGTTTGGATTTCTTGAGCCACATAAGCATCCGATCTCTACAAATATCCACATAAGGTCTTGATCTGATTAGAGACTTCTTGATCTCCCCAAGATGTTAGCTTTCTTATAGAGATTACTTCCTAATGGTTGAAGAAAATTCTTTTTCATTTCTCTCAGACCCTCTTAGAGAAGAAGAAGATTAGGAGGAAGAAGAGAAGAGAGGAGGCTAAGCATGTGAGAGGAATTCACTTTTCTTAAACCCTAGGCATCCAACTCTTGGACCCTTTAAATAGGAGCTATTAAGATGAATTAAGAGAGGGGGCGCCCATCATTTTTCATGCCAAAATTAATTGGGCGAGAGGAAGAAATCACTGATGATTTTTTTCTCATACCAACTCCCCTCTCAAGGCCAACTAAGTTTCCTTTTTTTCTTGATTTCTTTCCTTCTTATCCTTATCTCAATTTGAGTCAAATTCAAATTGGTTTAAGGGATAAGATGATGACTTATCACAAGATGCCGCCCCATCCTCCTTGCGCCCCTCTTTTCCATGCCATAAAGAACTCACGCTAATCTTCATTAGCGTGTGAGTAGTGGCGTGATGGAAGAGAGAGAGTCCCATTCTAATGGGACTCCTTATGACCCAATCCTATTTGACTTGGTTTGGTTCAAAACCAAATCCAAATTAATTCCAATCCCAATCCAATTAGGAACTAAGTCCAAATCGCATTTAGACTTGAATCAAATCAAATTAAATCTGATTTAATTTGACTAGGATTAAGATCCAATTATTTGATCAAATCAAATAATTATGACAACAATTGTCATTAGATCCTCCTTACTAACTTTTAATATATCCTTTTATTGTAATTTTGTATTGGATTAATTATCAATCACATTGATAATTAGATCCAACTTCGATTCATAATCGAGTTCAACCATCTGATTAGTTAAAGATCTCTATTGTGTGTGATCCTATAGGTTCTATTCTGTCTGGTAGTGAGATATATCGTGATCTCTATCACAATATCATTGAAACTTCTTTCAATGGGTTGGAATAATTCCAACTCTACCCATTAAGGATCATCGATCATCAAGACGATACTCGATGAGTCTCACATCCACTAGTAACACCTAGCAGTATATCGTGACAACCTAGCAGAATGGAGTAATTGAACCTCTAGATGCACTTCTCATGTGATTCAGTTCTTTATCATGAGTTTCAACTAAACAGAGATCATGAAAAACTTGTCAAACCCAATGTCAGTCGTATGCAAGATTGACTTGACTCGAGTTCATTTATGAATTTCATAGAATTTTTTTAATATTCATATTTGCTTCGACCAAAGACTTTCTGAACTCAGTCTTGCGAATCGTATAGGACTTCTCTTTTCTATCAAGATCGATAGATTCCATCTAGGTGCATCATACTCCTAACAGTGAACCTAAACCTACTGTAACCAACATACAGCGTAAGAACTTAAATGGATAGGAGGCCAAGTATATGTGTAGTCAAACTATAGTAATCTCACTGCAAATAGTCAAGGTACCATAGGTTAATGGATCACTCACACCACTGCAGCATCGAGTAAACTACTGATGAGTGAGTAGACATCTAAGTGATTTCTCGTATTGATCATGCTCAGTGTAAGTTGTTCTCTAACAATCACTTGTACTCTCGCTCTAGTGTCTCTATACTACAGACTCGAGACTCATTTATCTGAAAAAAAAGTAATCTGTGCATCGATCTAGTTGGATCGATCACCGTCCTCCATGATGATCCCTTGATCGGAAGCTTTAAGAAATTTACCATCAATAATATATGTCTCAAATTCTCAACACTTTGAGAATATATATCATCATCTATTAATTTTTTGAATGAATCATAAACACATATAAATATGATTAAATAAAAAATTATCCTTTCATTAATGAATAAAATTTATAAGTATAAATTTATGTCCTAAAATTACAATATGCGTCAGCCAACAATTGACTTCTAAGGCACACCTCTAACAAACTCTCACTTATACTACTAAAGTCAATTGGCCATAACCTATGTCCTATCTTCTCAAGGTGAATTTTAATCTTCTGCTGGCTGAGAGGCTTCATCAGTGGATCCGTCATATTTTCTGTAGAGTCCACTCTTTACACCTCGATGAGCTTCTTCTTGAGGTATTCGCGTATGATGTGAAACCACCACTCTATATGCTTAGATTTTTAGTGAGACCTTAACTCTTTAGCGAGGACTATAGTGCCATTGTTGTCGCAGTGCAGTGTAATGGTATCTGATGGTATGACATCTAGCTCTGCAACGAACTTTTTGAACCAGAATGCTTCCTTAGCAGCTTTAGACGCGGTGATGTATTTGGCTTCTATGGTTGAATCTGTGATTATCGGTTGTTTGAAACTTTTTTAGCTAACTGAACCTTTATTACATAATAATACACATCCTGATGTAGACCTTCTATCATCAACATCAGACATAAAATTTGAATCGGTGTATTCCTCCACTTTTAGCTCAGATCTTCCTCCAAAGATCAAGAACAAATCCTTAGTCCTCAAGTATTTAATGATATTCTTCACAATAATCCAGTGCTGTTCGCTTGAATTCGATTGATATCTGCTCATGACATGCATGACAAGGGCTATATCAGGTCGAGTATATAGCATGGTATACATGAAGCTCTCTATAGCCGAAGCATAAGGGATCTTGCTTATGCATTGGATCTCCTCAAGTGTGTCAGGGCATATCTTTTTGGAGAGATAAATTTCATGCCTAAGAGGTAAAAGTCCCATCTTGGAGTTTTCCATGTTAAACCTTTTCAATACCTCTATGGATATTTTTTATGAAAGGCCTAACATCTTTTTAGATCTATCCCTATAGATATTTTTTTCAAGAATATAGGATGCTTCTCCTAAGTCTATTATGAAAAGTTTTTTTGACAACCACACCTTGACTGAGTCAGCATTGGAATGTCATTCGCAATCAGAAGGATGTCATCCACATACAGTATGCAGAATGTGACAGTACTCCCACTAAACTTTTTGTATATACATAGCTCCTCCTCATTCTTGATGAAATCAAATGATTTGATTATATCATTAAAATGAGTTTCAACTCCGAGATACTTACTTAAGTCCATATATGGATCTTTACAACTTGCAAACTTTGTGATCACTATCACTAGAGGTGAAACCTATAGGCTGCTCTATATAGATATCTCCCTCAAGATATTCATTTAGAAAAGCAGTTTTCACATCTATCTATCAGATTTTATAATCACAATATGCTACAATAGTGAGCTGTGTCCAAATGAATTTCAACATGACAATTGACGAAATTTTTTTTGATAGTCAATACCTTCATGTTTACTATAACATTTCACTACTAGTCTTGCCTTATAGGTCTCTACTTCACCATCCGAACTTATTATCCTTTTATAGATCCATTTATACTCTGTAGGTACTATACCTTTAGGTGGATCTACTAAAGTCCAGATTTAGTTGGAATGTATGGAGTAAAATTTTGACGTCATTGCTTCCTTCTATTTTTCAGAGTCAATATCTAATATCACTTCATTATAGATTTTGAGATCATCTCTATGGTCCTTATCTCCCATTAAGAACACTTCCTCAATATCCTTTGTAAGTATACTTAAGTACCTTTCAGGAAGACGGAAGATCCTACTAGATCTATGAGGTGGAGGAGGTACCACATCTACTGGCTCACTATAAATGAGTTCTAGCTTTGGGACTCGCTGCTCTTCAGAGACTCTCTCTTCGAGCTTAATTTTCTCCCACTGCCTCCATCTTGGATAAACTATTTTTCAAGAAGACAGCATGACGGCTCACAATTATATTGTGATCATCTGGAAAGTAAAATAGTATCCCATGAATTTCATAGGATACCTTATGAACCGAGCCCTAATAGACTTAGCCTCTAATTTGTCCGCCAGCTGTCGTTTGATATAGGCTAGATATCCTCAAATCTTGAGGTAACTAAGACTTCATTTCTTACCATACCATATCTCATATGGTGTGATAGGAATGAATTTAGAGAAAATTCTATTTAAAAGATAAATTATAGAAAGTAACGTATGTCCTTAAAGAAATAACGAAAGATCGGTGAAGCTCATCATGGATTGGACCATATCCAATAGGATCCTATTCCTCCTCTCGGATATCTCGTTGAGCTGAGGTATTCCAAAAGGCATCCATTATGAGACTATGCTATTATCTTTGAGATAGTTCTGAAATTTTTCACTAAGGTATCTACCTCCTTAATTTGATCGAAGAACCTTCATGAGTTTTTCTGTTTGCTTCTCCACTTCACATTTGAACTCCTTGAATTTTTCAAAGGTCTCAAATTTATATCACATTAAGTACACATACCCATACCATGAAGAGTCATCGATAAAGGTTATGAAGTAAAGATAACCACCTCTGGCCTGTACATCAGATGGGCCACACACATCAGTGTGTACCAGGGCTAATATCTCAGTGATCCTTTCTCCATATCCCATAAAGGGTAGCTTGACCATCTTTTTTGAAATAAGACTATAAACTGGATATGACTTGAAAGTCAATGACCCAAGAAGGCCATCTTTCTCTAATTTATTAATTCTATCTTCTCCTATATGGCCTAATCTAAGGTGCCACAGATATCTTTGGTTTAGCTGATCTCTTGGTCTTTTAGACCCTATGGCATTCACTACTTGCTCATTAATGTTCACACACGCATCAACATGCAAACGATAAAGACCGTCAATCATAAAGGTACATGCAATAATTTATTTCAAATAAATTGAATACTGATCTTTATTGAAATTAAATATATAATCATTCTGTACTAGTACAAACACAAAATTAAATTTTACTAGCTACAGATATATAAAAATAGTCTCTAAGTTCTAAACTATATCCTAACGTTAATCACAGAAGATAGGTATCCACGGCTACAGCAGCAGCTCTTGCCTCATTACCGATTCGAAGAGTGACTTCACCTTCTCTTAGCCCTCTACTTTCTTTTAAATCTTGCATTGAAGTATACAAATGAGCACTAGAACCAAAATCTAAAATCCAACTGAAAAAGAAAAAATCGTAAGATTAGTTTCTATAATGAGCAAGTCAGACATATCTTCAGAAGGTGTGTCCTTCTTCTTGTTCTTTAGACTCGCCAGATACACAAGACAGTTTCTTATCCAGTGGCCTTTGACAATGAAATAGAAACACTTTTTTTGTCATCGGCCTTCTTTAGAGCTTCCTTCTTTGGCCTGTTCTTAATCTTGTGCTTCTTCACAGGCCTTTTCTTCTTTTTTAAGTAGACTTTTTCTTGGAAGATGAAGCCTGTTCCATAGTAAGAAGGTGCCCCTTGAACTCTTCAAGGTCTAGAATGTTAAGTAATTTGGGCAGGGTGCTATTAGTCTTATTCATATGGCAGTTTATAATAAACTAACCATATGAATTAGGAAGGTACTGTAGGATTAGATCCATATGCAAATCCCTATGCATGGTCATTCTAAGATTCTAAAGCTTCTTGATGTCCTTGATCATTATCAAACAATGATCATGGATCAATTGCCCATCACGCATCTTTACTCTGAAGAGTCTTTTGGAGACCTCAAAGCAAGCTGTGCGACGTTGCTCACCATATAACTCTTACAGATGAGTTAGCATGTCTTTGGCAGTCTTCATGTCCTCATGCTAGCATTGTAGTTCATTAGACATAAATGCCAAGATGTAGCACCTTACTTGATTATCATCATCCATTTGCTTCTCAAGTGTAGCTTGTTGATCAATGGATGGATGAGCTGGCAACACAGAAATTTTTTAGTTGAGAATATGGATCAGCTTCTCTAAACTGAGAACCATTCTCAAGTTTCTGAGCCAATCTTTATAGTTTGTTTCGGTCAACCTACTGATCTCTAGGATACGAGCTAGTGGGTTGGAAGATGACATAATTAACTGCAGAGAGTAAAGAATTCTAATTAGATGTTTATACTTATTTTAATTTATTTATAAATTTTAAAATAAACATAACTCTCACTATTTTCTTAAGTCTTTCACACTCTTCGGATGGAGGAATAGAAATCCTTACATGAGTAGGATTTCAGATGGATACTGTGGTCCTATTGATCTACGTGCACCTCATCTAATAGTTATTGATGATGCACAAATCAATGAGTGGATAACTCTTTATCCATTACTTCTCTAAGCAAGTTGCAGCGACATCGGTCTCTAAGTCCTGTGGTCTCACCTAATAGTTATTGGTTATATTTCTTAGTTAAGTCAGACCCATCATTCACCAGCAGGTGCAAAGCCATCATTGGATCCCTTACCTAACAGTTATTGGGCCCAACCTTATCTTTATCCTGGAGCATTTAATGTTAATAGAGTATTGTGCCTTTCCAACGCAACTGAACTATTGTGACCAGTCGAGAACAATCAACGTAAGGAAGACACCCGTATCTCTACAATGGTGGAAGACCGTTAGACTTAATATGTATGAAGAGATTTATTTAGGTCTCTTTTAACCATTTACATCTCATGCAAATCTTTAATTGATTAGGGTATGGGCACAGCTTAAATCACCAGGCATCCAAATTCAAAACTGATTACAGTTGGTCAGATAAGTGAGAGATTGGTGGGAGGCTCCTCGTTGCCAGAGACAACGGTTCTAATTAAATAACCATCACTTAATTACTTACCTTAGACACCAACTGATCCTAATCAATTTCAAAATGGGTTAACCTAAGTGATCGAGGCTTGAGCCACTGAGTGAAGACCAGATTATGGGCCAAGATTTTAGAACACATGCAACTTAATCGATTTGATTCTACAACTATTATTTTGACCTCAAGCAGGCTCGATCTAATTGCAATCAACTCCTTGATTCGATTAGATCAATTGCCTATCTCGATTGAGCCCATCATGTGCTAATCAAGAATCTTAGGATTGTAATGAAATTATAGATCCAAATTGGTCTACCCATGAATCCAATGCATAGAAATTTTAGATCTTGACATGAAATTTCAGACCTGAAACGGATTTCAGATCCGAAAGAAACATTACAAAACATCTTCAGATCTGAAACTATTTTCAAATTTGAAAGAAAGTAAACTTATTTCAGATCTAAAATAAATTTTAGATATGAAATAATATGAAAATAACATCATATATTATGTAGAAATTTTAGATCTTACAAATTTTAATGTTCTACATTATTCTAGGACAATCTTTTAGCATAACTGAATTATGTTAGGACAACCTTATATCAGAATGATGTCTAATCAATTAATTAAGTTTAAATCTAATTCTACAAATCAGATTTCAGATCAACATGATTTCATGTTCATATTAGAACCTGACTCTGATACCACTATTAGAAATGGATGGTTTCATGTATATAGTTTTAACATTTTTGATTTAGTAGTGAAATAAATTTAGATTAAAATAATTTTAATCTAATCATGCATAAGATCAGATCTATCAAACCACCTATTTAGGATCTACCATATGAACATGGATCATGCATCTGAAATCTGATTTTAATAACATAATCAAAGAAGAGATCAGATCTTCATACCTTCTCATAGATCGATCTACACTGTAGCCGATGATCATTGATGTTTAGGTTTCTCGAGCTACATAAGCGTCTGACCTCTATAGATATCCACACAAAGTCTTGATCTGATCAGAGGCTTCTTGATCTTTTCGATGTACTAGCTCTTTTGTAGAGATCATTTTCTGATGGTTGAAGAAGATCCTTCATCGTTTCTCTCAGACCCACTCAGAGAAGAAGAAGATTCAGAGGAAGAAGAGGAGAGAAGAGGCTAAGCAAATGAGAGGAATTCACTTTCCTCAACCCTAGGCATCCAACTCTTGGACCCTTTCAATAGGAGGCATTAAGATGAATTAAGAGAGGAGGCATCTATAATTTTCACGCCAAAATTGGTTGGGCATGAGGAAGAAATCATCGGTGATTTTTCTCACGCCAACTCCCTTCTCAATGCCAACTAACTTTCCTTTTTCCTTGATTTCTTTCCTTCTTATCCTTATCTCAATTTGAATTAAATTCAAATTGGTTTAAGGGATAAGATGATGACTTATCACAAGGTGCCACCCCATCCTCCTTGCGCCCCTCTTTTCCACGCCATAAAGAACTCATGCTAATCTTCATTAGCATGTGAGTAGTGGCATGATAGAAGAGAGACTCCCATTCGAATGGGACTCCTTATGACCCAATCCTATTTGACTTGGTTTTGGTTCAAACCAAATCCAAATTGATTCCAATCCCAATCCAATTAGGAACTAAGTCCAAATCATATTTTGACTTGAATCAAACCAAATTAAATCTGATTTAATTTGACTAAGATCAAGATCCAATTTATTTGATCAAATCAAATAATTATGACAAAAATTACCATCAGGTCCTCCTTACTAACTTTTAATAAATCCTTTTTAGATTGGATTGGATTAATTATCAATCATATTGTTAATTAGATCTAACTTCGATTCATAATCGAGTTCAACCATTTGATCATCAAAGATCTCTATTGTGTGTGATCTTATAGGTTTTATTCTGTCGACAGTGAGATATACCGTGATCCCTATCACAATATCATTGAAACTCCTTTTAATGGGTTGGAACAATTCTAACTCTGTCCATCAAGGATCACCAATCATCAAGATGATACTTGATGAGTCTCACAATCCACTAGTGACACCTAGCAGTATATAGTAGCAATCTAGCATAATAAAATAACTAAACCTCTAAATGCAGTTATCGTATGATTTAGTTTTCTATCATGAATTTCGATTAGATGGAGATCATGAAAAACTCATCAAATCTCAATGTCAGTCATATACAAGATTGGCTCGACTTGAGTTCATTTATGAATTTTTGTAGAAACTCTTTTTCAGTATTCACACTTGCTTCGATCGAAATTTTTAAACTCAATCTTGTGAATCGCATAGGACTTCTTTTTTCTACGAAGATAGATAGATTCTATCTAGATGCATCCTACTTCTAACAGTGAACCTGAATCTATTATAGCCAACATACACTACAAGGACCTAAATGGCTAGGAGATCAAGTATATATGCAGTTAAACTATAGTAGCCTCATTGTGAATAGCCGAGACATCACAGGTCAAAGGACCACTAACACTACTACAGCATTGAGTAAATCACTGACGAGTGAGTAGACACATCCAAATAATTCTCGTATTGGTTATTTTTGTACAGTTATTTTTAATAACCATCTGCACTCTCATCTCAGTGTCTCTACACTACAAACTCGAAACTCATTTGTCCAGAAGAGAAGCGATCTGTATTCTGATTTAGTTGGATTGATCACTGTCCTCGACGATGATCTCTCGATTGAGAGCTTTTAAGAATTAACCATCAATAATATATATCCCAAATTCTTAACACTTTGAGAATATATATCATCATCTATTAATTTTTTGGATAAATTATGGATACATATAAACATGATTGGAATAAAAAAATTATCCTTTATTAATAATAAATTTATAAGTGCAAATTTATGTCTTGGAATTACAATATGAGTCAGTCAATAATTGATTTTTAGGGCACACATCTAACACCAAGGCCATATTTTAATAAAATAGAGGAAGAAGATGTACGGAACAAAGAGAACAACAAAAGTAAGAAAAATTTTTTTTCTATAGTTTTGATTCAATATCAAAAAAAATAGACTGCCTATAATGCTGGCCAAAAGGATCGTATTTATAACAAAAATCCTAACTTGACGCCTAAGTGACTGAAATATTTTAGATTTATTCTGAATACAAACTAAAAAAAGATTAAGACTTCTAATTCATCGAGGATCTTTCGGACTTTCATTAATCTGTCAAACGAATGAATCTGACCCCAAAATTGGATTGTGATGGTAAAGTTGTTAGACATGTAGGATATTGAAAGAGCTTTTCAAATTGAGGTCTTCTAGGCTATTTTGACTTCAGATGAGAAAGTTACATCCATTGTAGCATGGCAGGGTCAAAATTGATAGGACCAGATGCAATCAGCCTAATTTTTTATCCTTTGGATTTGATCCATCAAATCAAGATATTTATCAGTCAAGGCATCTATGTCACTTATATAATTATGTTTCTTCCAACATCTTATGTATTTTTTAAAAAAATACTTTTACAAATATCATTTTCTATGTATAAAGTAAAACAAATAAATAAAAAAATTAGATTGTAAGAAATTTGTAATAAACATGATTTAGTAAGAATCCATAAAATTAAAACATCACTTCTTATCATCAAATTATTTCATGCAAATTTATTGCACACAAGTGACAATGCTGAAATTAGTGGAGATATAAAGTGATTTAGTTTATATAAATAGTTAAGCAAATTTTTTAAATAAGAAGAAATCTCACTATTAAACCACTTTTAAACATATTGGTGGTTGAGAGTGACTCAGTTACTCTCATTAGGTGGATATAGGGCCAGTGGCTTTAATGGGAGCGTAAACACTTTTGTATGACATTTGGAGGACCTTGAGGGATCATGTTTCATTAGATAGTGGCAGATTTATCAGGAAGGGAATAGCGTGGTGAATTGGGTAGCCTCCTATGTGATAGAGCATTCAGGAGAGTTTTTGTAAATTGATTTTGTATTTATTCTGATGGCTTCAAGGGATATTTTATTTTTTGATTTTGTTGGATATATTTATACCCGATAGGTATGGTCCTTCTATCTTATAAAAAAAACTATTTTTAATCATCAAGTTTATTATATACAAGCATCATTGTTATGTGAGTAATATAAAATGTATGGAAGTTAACAAGTGAGCAAAAAGTGAGATTCACTTTACTAATGGTTAGCAAGATGGGGACTTGGAGAGCTCAATTTCTATGGACCTATCATAGGAAGGTCAAACTTTCTGTAGGGTGAAAGCTAACTAGAAAGTGCTTAAGCCTTTGGTGAGATGTCATCTCTTCTCCTCTCCTTTATGGAACAAAACTAGGTATAAGACTAGAAATGGCCTTAAAGCCCACTTCTGGGAGGACTCTTGGGTCAGTGAGGCAGCATTAAAAATTATCTTTCCTAATCTCTCTCTCTCTCTTGCATCGTTGATCCTTGTTCTTCCATCATTGAATTTGGATGGCTTTTCACCTCCTTCATAAAAAAACTTTAACAATGTTTAATGGAACTTTTAAAGTAAGTTCATGGAAATCTTGAAGTTGGATTTTAGAGCTAACCTTTTCATAGGCTAATAATGGTATTGTGAAGAAATCTTGATGAAGACTCAAAAGCCTCATGGAAAATTCACAAAAATTAGTATAAAATATAAAAATAAGAAATATATTATCTTTTCCAAAGAATTGAAATCTTATAAGACTTAATAAACATAAAAAAGAAATTAATGAAAATACTCAAAAGTAAATGACTAAATAAAATGAAAATAAGGAGGCATACAAACTATTAAAATACAAATATATCCTGAAAATGGAGTTGTATAATATTAGCACTTTTGGATAAGTGT
>KE505301.1:418633-431030 GCA_000441515.1 Elaeis oleifera | reverse complement strand
ACCCTCGATTCACAATCTCGGGTCGGGAGCGTGACAATTACTCTGGTCAAAAATACA
Source organism: Elaeis oleifera (assembly GCA_000441515.1). NCBI lineage: Eukaryota > Viridiplantae > Streptophyta > Magnoliopsida > Arecales > Arecaceae > Elaeis > Elaeis oleifera. The sequence continues at coordinate 430,973 of KE505301.1, read as the reverse complement.
TCTTTGTACTATCTAAAATCTTGGAGTTTTTTTACATCTTTAGTTTGTTAATATTTTGGAGGTTCTATCCCTAAACTTTGATGGATCTCTAAAAAGTGCTTAGCTATTATAAATATTAAGGTTGGGACAGCATCTTGAACTTTAAAGCCATTCTCCTCGATTATTAAGCCGTCTATACTTTTTCTGACTGCATACATTATTTGGTTCCTATCTGGGTCATCAAGGTAGTGGTCCCCCCAACCTTTGAGCTGGTCAGGCCTATACTATTGCATGGTTTGGTGTATTTTGTTTGGTTACGTACGCCGTAGACACCATTGTCATTTTTTGTAGAATATTAAGTATATTATACTCAGTCATTCGGTCTATATTCCACTCATATATTATGTTTGCAGAATACCGATTCTATCTAATTTGTCCTCTTTCTTCTAAGACTATGTCTGGGAGTGGAAGTGTAGGCCTAGGATAATATGGTTTCTGTGGTATTCCTATCCCCATATTTTATTTATTTCTAGGTTTAAATTTGACCTTATATAGTTATCCTCACTCTCAGACTGCATTGACCCATCTTGACCTAAGACTGTATTGGTCTTTTCTTTAAAGATTGTTCCAGAGTGTCCAAAATAGATTGGATAATTTCTATTGCATCTAATCTTTTGTTAATTTTTTTAGCATGTCAGTTCCTTAAGTTGAGTAGCCTGTTTTCTAGGAACTTCATGCGGCTTGAACATTGGGGTGGTTTCCTTTTGACTTGAAGATTCATGTTTTCTTCCCTCACCAATTCTTCGATTCTAATTAACTGGTCTCCTATTGTGTTTAGATTTTGGTTGGCGAAATTGTTCTATTCTATAATATTCTTGGCATCCCAACCATTGGATGTTTCTTGTGGTTCTGATTTGATCTTGAATGGTGATGCTGTCACCTGCATATCCGTAACTGGTATCTTGATTTCTTGCAAAGGGGGAAGAATTCTTTCAATCATCCTTCCTTTGCCATCCTGCCAGGAAACAATTATTTTGTTTTTTAACATATTTATTTCTTTGGGTTGTGTCTTGAGGCTTTCGAACCAATGGAAGAAGCGGGTTTGAGTTTGTGCGGTTTTTAAAAATGAATAGTATTCCTCCTGAATGCTATCCCTTTGTTGTTTACTATATGTTTTAAAGAATTTTATTCCTTTTTTTTGTTTTCTTTTGAGAAGAAATCCTTTCTCAAAGTAGACTTGTCAATTTCATAATCTATGGATATCACATATAGATTTCTGAGTCTTTGGTTTCAGCCACCTGACAATAGGCAGGTGAGACCGAAGGAGATTGAATTTCCTCATACTGAGGTGGGGTATTTTGGGATCAAAATTTACGCTGCTCAACCTGGTTGCCATAGGTGTAGAGCAATAGTGCCTATGAGGATTCAAGGGACTACTTAGCAACTGTGCCTATGAGGATTCAAGGGAATGCTTAAGGGTTCTAGCTTGCAACTATGGCCATGAAACCTGGACCTATGAAACCATCACCTTCAGGGTGAGTCGTGATGGTTTCCAATTTACTTTCTTCTTATCTAAATGCCAGGACTGTCTTGTTCAAGAGCCAGTCTTTTGGTAAGGTAATTTGATCCCAAATTAATGTCGTTGGGATATAAACATTACCTTTGCTTGTGTCAAACTAAAAGTACCCAGTCTTCCCTACGGTTTGCCTGCTGACTACGCGTATGTGGTCTAAAGTTTTAATGTCTTGCAATACATTCGAAATATTATTACTACAGGATATGATCCTGGAGTTTGATTTCCAATTCTAAACTCTTTAGGATATTACCATCCTTGCTCTTGACTATTAGGTCTATGTCACAGCTGAAGTAAAAGGGCCTTAAAGAACTAGCTAGACTCTACCATTCCTAGTAGAGAATCTTGGAAGTCTGTGAATCTTCCATCTCTTAAACATAAGAGGATGGTAAAATCCATACCCTTTCTAATTAATAGCTCTACAGCCACTTGAATGAGTCCAACATGTACAACTAATACTTTCATCTATGGGTTTTCATCATTTCTTCCGTTAAGATTGGGATTATCTCATATTCATTTGAGATTGAAATTGTTTTTCTATTATCTTGATCCAATGGTCAAGAATGATCCAGCTTGTTTATAAATCGAGCTTTTTGAGATCTTTGGAACTATCCATTTCTCTGGTTGTTTTCTGAACAGTTCAATTAGAGCCCCTTCAGAGCTCGTACCTTTATCAATTGAAGAAGAGTAGTAGAAGAGGTTCTACATAGAAAATTCATTATAAGACTTGAGATTGATAATTTCCGTACTGTCAACGATTTATGCCAAAGAACAGCCTTTACACACACCATCTTAAAGGTGGCAATGCAACTTGGGGTCAGACAAAATTATCAGAAACAAATTTTCACAATAAACTTCCTAAATTATCATTTCCTATTCTATCTCTCCCTCCTAGCTTTGGAATCAAGTTCTGAAGAAACTAAGCCTGAAGAAGCTTAGTTGGAAAATTCTTAAGATAATGACTCAGAACAATCATGAGAAGGAGAAGTATGCATGATGATAAAAGAATAAAATTTGTTACTGAATTTTATTGATAAAATAACTAGTTCAGAATTAAGAAAGGAATATTTAATAAAATCCAAAGACACTCTAAATGAAGAAAGAAGGGCAGCCTCCATAAAAGTATATAATCTTACCAATATATTGAAAAGATTTGAATCCAATGATAAGAAATCAGTTACAATCCAAGATCTATAAAAAGAGATAAACCAAATGAAAGGTGAATTGCCCAAATCAAAATTCAAATTAAGTTAATGAAAGAAATTGAAGAAGAAGAAAAACAAGAAATCAAAGATGATCAAAATTTTATAGAAACCTCATCCCAAATTACTATTCAGAAGTGGTGTGTCCAAATTACAATAATAATAGGAGAGGACTTTAGGCTAGATAATATAGCCTTAGTTGACCTAGGTGTGGACTCAAAACTATATCCGTGAGGGTCTTGTGCCTACAAAATATTTCAAAAAAACTAAAGAAAAACTTTGCACCACAAGTGGGTCTAAATTTAAAATAAAAATATAAGTTGATAGAAGCTTTTGTTTGCAATAAGAAAGTCTATCTCAAAATATCTTTTATTCTAGCCAAAAATCTAAATAAATTAGTAATATTAGGAACACCCAAACCGTTCTAGATTGATGATGATGGAATCAACACATAAGTTTTGGGACTGAACTTAGTCTTCTCTTTTATCCATCAACCTTGCACAAAAGCTATAGAGACCTGAAAAGTCAAACCATTAATCAAATAAGTCAAAAAAAAAACAATTGAAAAATTTGAAAGAGGAAGTAAGCTACAAGAGAATAGAAGAATAATTAAGAAACCCAACAATAATGAGAGATATTCAAAAATCAAGGAAAGGGTCCAAGAAACAATCTATTCTAAATTATAGAATGTGTTCTGCAATAGAAAACAACACGTGGTCAATCTACCCTACGAGAAAAACTTCGATGAAAAAAAATGCCGACAGAAGCTAGACCTATTCAAATGAACAAAAATGATAGAATTATGTAAAACATAAATTGAAACGCTCCTTTCAAGAAAATTGCTAAAGTCAAGTAAGTCTCCATGAAGTTGCGCGGCCTTCTACATTCAGAAGAGAGCAGAAATAGAAAGAGGAGTTCTAAGATTAGTGATTAACTACAAGCCTCTTGATAGTGCCTTGCAATGGATCATGTATCCCATACCCAACAAGGGGGACTTGTTCAATAGGATAGTTGAAGTCAAAATATACTTCAAGTTTGATATGAAAGCAGTATTCTGGTAGGTTCAAATCAATGACAAGGACTGATATAAAATGGCATTCATGGCTCCTTTCAGGCAATACAAATGGAACGTTATGCCACTTGGTTTGAAAGATACCCTGTTAGAATTCCAAAACTTATGAACGATATTTCAATCCATACACTAAGTTCATCATTATCTATATAGATGATGTGTTGGTGTTTTCAAACTCAATAGAACAACACTTTAAACATTTTCAAATGTTCAAAAAGGTAGTCACAAGAAATGGCCTAGTTCTATCAAAAATAAGATGGAACTATTCTAAACAGAGATTAGGTTTTAGGATATGAAATTAGCCAAGGTACAATTAAACAAATCCAAAAATTCATAGAATTTGCAGACAAATGTTCAGATGTAATCCTAGACAAAACTCAATTATAGAGATTTTTTGGAAGTCTGAATTATGTTTCAAACTATTATAAAAATATAAAACCTCTCTATAATAGGTTAAGAAAAATCTACCACCATGGATGGATAAACACACACAAGTAGTTAAATCAATAAAAAATAAATAAAAACATTGCTATACCTTCAATAGTAGACCCTGATATCTTCAAAATTCTAGAGATAGATGCATCTAAGATAGGATACAGAGGCATACTCAAACAAAGCAAAAAATGATAAAGAACAATTAGTACAATATACATCAGGAATATGGAATTCAACACAATAAAACTATTCAACCATAAAAAAGAAGTTCTTTTGATTATTTTATGTATTTTAAACAGTTTCAAAGTGATTTGCTTAATCAAAAATTTTTATTACACATTGATTGCCAATATGTAAAATATGTTTTACAAAAGATGTTAAAAACTTGGCATCTAAGTAATTTTTTGCTAAATGGCAACCTATTTTGTCAATTTTTGACTTTGACATAGAATTTATAAAAGAGAAGTATAACTCCTTACCTGATTATCTTTCACATGAATTCTTGCAGGAGAATTCCTACAAAAATAGCTCCTAAAAAGCCTCCTACTCTCCTTTTAGTACCAAACAATCTGTTTGATTATGCCCAACCTTTATCTTCTTCCAAAAACCACTTACTCCAACTCAATCACCTGCCCCAAACCATTAATTAGATATGAGATAGTAACCAAAGAGGAACAAGAATCAACTCAACCAGAGCAATCCTCCAAACTCTCCATAGAACAATTAGTAGAGTTGGCCAAGGCTAATCCCACCTTGATGAGATTAGAAATTTTTCAATAGGCTATTACAGAGTTTTCAGAAAAAAATCTACAATAATTAAGTTTAAACTAAAATAGATAGTTGGAATTTTTGACCCAACTCCACTATGAAAGATTTTTCTAAAAAAGAGTCTAACAAAATATCTTGGCAAAAAACAATCCAGACAATTTTAACAATCGAAGATGAGTTTGCTGAAAAACATCAAGAATGGAAGCGAAAAGATTTTCCATCAACTTGGCATTATCAATTGAAAGATTTGCAAAAGAACCAAAGATTTATGAGTTTATCCTAGTTAACACTGATTCTATTGCAATCAAACACTACAAGGATAAAAATAATCTTTCAGAAACGACACACTCCATGGTCCAAGTAATCAAGGTTTTAACTATTGCAATTGGGGAGATCATCCAAGTAATTACAAAACACTATCTCAAGAATTCAAAAAAACTATCTCAAGAATTCAATCTCCAATACTACAACTATTGGAATTACCAAAATGCTTGGTATTTGACTTCTCTTTTTCAAAACCAAGCTCACAAGTATTCTTAGTTGTTCTACTTCAAATCTAGAACAATCTTTCAATTTTGTTATTGGTTTTCTCATTAGTGGGATTATTATGGACCCATCAGTGAAATCCTTCTGAAAGAATAGTATTCTACAAGCCAATCGCATGGATGATGTGATGGAATTATTCTGTATTATCTTCCTACTCATGTACATAATGTTGGTTATTTTATATTTATGAGGTATTGTGTTTCGTCATTTGCTGTATCATATTATTATTCAATATGATTATGACGAATCTCATAGATTAGGATAATAGCTTTAGGACCATGATGAGATCATACCAGTGAGATCTAAAATCTTGATAGCTCCAATCTAAAATATTGTCAGTCGAAAGATCATCGAGTCGGGGATCGATGATGCCAGTAAAACTGGTACATCCTATGTATGCTCGAAAGAAAGGATGATTGATCTTACAATCACTTATATGGTGATACTAAAATAAGGATGTAGATGCTCATTGGAGAATGAGTTCACTGAACTGATCCACAGAGAGAATATCTAATGGAGCCTTATTAGCATGTCAAAAGATAGTTCTCCAGTGAGAGTAGTACAAGTGATCCTCAGATCTGAGATCATCATGGTACCTTGTATATGTGGATCCATGCTTTGGTTATACCTAACATGACCCTTTGAGACATGTGTGGGATATTCTAGATATGACGAAGTATGTATGGAGGTTATGAGTGGTCAACAAAGAATCGATCACTCCTTATAAGAGAAGAGAACATCCTATATAGTTTGATAGGATGATGACTCAGAGAGTCTCTAACCAGAGCGGGGATGAACATTAGAAAGAGTTTCTATTGGTTCATCAATCGAGTCATCATTATTAGATCGATATATATTTAGATAGGTATTTGAGCTTGACATGATTTTATGTCCATGACCTGTCTGAAATGTTGTGTGATTGAAAGATTGAATTATACGGTAACTCACCATGGAAGAATAATTTTGGTATTCCACCAAATTCCACATCTTCTGGATAGTCATGACACATTGCTAGACATCAATCTTGATTTATAGATTTCAGTAAATTAAAGAGTTTAATTCAGTAATTTAATTAGAAAAAAGTTTTAATTAATTGATGTACATAGGTTCAATGTGTCTTAGACCTAATTGGATTAGGTACACATGAGCCTGGATCTATTGCTGAATAGATGTGAAATCCAATGGATCACACACAAAAAAAATTGATCTAGAATTTTTATTTGATCTTGTTGAACCTAATTTTATATGGATTTGATCCTAATGGGTTTAGGTCAAGTATGCTAGCATGTGTTTAAACCCTAATCCCCAATCAATTTGGATTCTTTGTAGCATTGGGCTTTGATTAGTCAAAGACAATATCTATTGGACTCCAAATCACCTTTGAATGGTCAAAGATTTATCATGAATTGGGTCCATGGCTCCTTAAATCTTGGGTGTTCAAGTGTTGGACACATGAAACAAGACTCCATGCCATATTATGATTGGCACCCCTCTATTCACGTGAAAGTATGAAGTTGCACCCATCTTAAAACTTCCTCACACTTCTTAGAAGTTCTCCACATGTTTTGGGATTAATAGGGAGGAGTTTTAACACCATGAGATGGCGCGCCTGTTCTTATCCTAACATGTATTGAAAATCAACGCCCCTTGGAGATTTGGACATCCAAGAGTTGGACAATAAAGGACACCATGCTAAATAAGAGTTTCATGCCTCTTAGGTTGTGTACGTTCCTTTCTCTCCACATGAAGAGGGTCTTCACGCCCAGATCATTGTGCTTTAGCGAGGAATCCTTCTGAGAGAAGGATTCCACCATCCCTCATGCAAAAAGTGGAAGAGTTTCATGCCAATTGGGAGAGTCCCTTTAGCCCATGCCATTGATTTTTGGATGTCCATCTTTGGCATCTAAATGTTGGATGCCAGAAATGGATTCCACAAAAAAGTAGAGGCTTCATGCCTTTTTGGTTATATGCACCAAGGGAGGAGCCCTTCTGAGAGAAGGCCTCCTCCATCCTAAACGCCAAATATGGATTTCACGTGCCTGGTTTTGATGCCCAAGTGTTGGGTGGTTGAAGGGTGTTTGACATCTTTCATGACTTCAAATTTGAGTTATGATTTGAGGCTAAAAATGGCTGATTCCATAGGGCTTGGGTGTGGGTTCCAAATGTCCAATGGTTGGACACTAAGAAGGCTAAGAAATGAGAGGATTACATGTTCAAGAGAGGAAAGAAAGGAGTGAGAAAACACCAAGAGTTGGTGATGCAAAGAAAGGAGCTGCTGTTGATTTTCTTGGAAAGAAATTTTAGTGAATTCAGATTAGGGAGAGTCCTAGATCGAGATCCATATGGATCACCATTGGAGGGCACACGCTTGGATGTCTCAAGAAAACCAATTCAACAGGCAATTTAAAACTTGTGTATAGTATAACGTTTTTGATCTCTCATTTAGATACTATATGATTTATATTTGATTGACATTATCAAGGTGATTTTGAGATTGGGGTTCTGATCTCATATTTTCAATAGTTATTGCATGTTAAAAATTTTATAAAATTTATTTCTGCTATGCATCCGAATCTTAACAGTAGTATCAGTGCCATCCTTGATTGATTCAATCAAATGACATGTTATTGTTGTGATATGGATTAAATTGAATTCATGATATGTCAAAATTAGAATTTCTGAATGATGTTTGATCATTGGTCTGTTGCATCCTTCTTTAAGAATAAAAGTTAGTTGCCCATGATTGAACCCTAGCAAGAAATTCTATGGCCTTTAGACTTGTGTGACAAGTTTCGAAAAGATCTTGTGATCTGAATTTTCTATGGAATTGTTGCCTTCTGCATGTGATACATGTGACATAGGGTTGTTGCATATGATGCACACACCTTAGACCCAAAGGCTGGCCACCACTTATTGGCCATGGAAAATGGTGGGGTCTCTCATCATGGTTCTTAACCTAGGCATGTGGGTGGCTAAAAAATCTAATCATGGAAGAAAGATGCTTCAAACATGATTTAGGATTTTGGTTGATGGATTTGATGTTGACTACAATTGATTGACCTAATCAGATTAGAATTTTATGATTGTAGGTCAAATCAGATTCATAGTTCTAATTAGATTAAAAATTTTATTCAATTAAAGTTGACCTAATTATCATTGACCTAATTTGATTAGGACTTGAGTCTTAGTTGATTGAATCTTTGCAAACCAAATTTGATTAGGTTTACTTAAGAATTGGTTAACTTAACTCAAAAGGGTGACATATGGTTGACTCATAATTGAAATAGAGTCAAAAGTTGAACCCAAATAAAAATCTTAGATAAATCCTGCATCCATATTTTAAACATCTTAAATGACATGTGTATGAATGTTATCATAATTAGAATAACATGGTTAGTTCATTTTCATACTTTATATAATTGCTATAAATTACATGATGAATGGTTATGGATGACAAACACCCATGTGATGGATGTATCTGTAAATGTATCTGTGATGGCTGATTGTATAGATATATCTGCAATGGTTGTAATTTTAGAATAGGATCTAGATGCCCCTGATGTGTTTATATTTTCAGCTGTATCTTTCTTTTCCTTCCTATGTATATTCACAACTGCTGATTGAAACTTTTACATGTTGATATAAATTAAGTATAAAAATTTTATTATAGATAGATAAAATTATTTTTTATATTACGAATAAAAAAAGATGGAGCATTGTCGAAGCCTTTATGGAGATAAAAACTGGACTACCAGGTGGGTTGAGAGAAGAGGTGCAGGAAGATCGACCATGAGATGGTTCTGTCTATAATGCACCTAGGATGAGATCTGTAATCCATCCAAGTAGTTTGGATGGATTATATTAGAAAATCCATAACCATCTGTTTTCATTATATGCTTTTTTATGCTGGTAGTTAGATATATATATATATACATATACATTACCTATGATGCATTTATACATGTTATGGATGTGCATGAGACGTAAATCACTCATTAAAATTATATTAAATCATAATGGTAAAGTGTTAGGAATACTACCTATGTCTTCCTTCATGCTAAGTCAATAGAGTATGTCAAAAACTATAGTGAATTTGTTGTGCTATCCACAAGGCTTGCTATAGGACTTGATGTGATGTTGACTTAGTACATAGTGATGTTTATGATTTATTTAGCTCATGATAAGCCAATAGAGTATGTTAAAAATTATAGTGAGTTTGTTGTGCTATCCACAAGGCTTGTTATAGAACTTGATGTGATGTTGATTTAGTGATGCTTATGGCATATTTCGATCCGCTGTCTTGTTGTGCTATCCACAAAGATAGTATTATTCAGATATAATCATATGAAAATGAAGGGTATAGCTTAATTAAAATACTGTAGTTTCTTATACTATCCATAAGGCTACAAGTATTTTAGAGGCAAAAAAATGTTTGGAGTTGCATGAGATACAAATTGGTAAGAGTTACCTACCCTTGATTCATAGAAGTTTGTGTGCTATCCATAAGGCTTTTTAGAGAATTGAGATCTCAACCCCACTAAGAAATCTAATGATAGGGTTTCTCATTTTTCATACTAGAGGACTATAGAATTTACCAAATAAGTGAGAGACACGGTTAGATAAAAGACCTCATCTAATTATATATGTCATCATGAGTAGTCTCTTTATGTTTGGTTCTTATATATTCATCTTTATTTTCACTATCACTACCAATAAATTGACTGGATCGAACTATATGAACTGGTTCAAAAATTTGAGAATAGTTCTCATCTAAGAGAAAGTCTCCTATATCTTTGATTTTGGTGATCCCGATTCGATCAGAGATGATGCTATAAAGGAAGAAAAACTGCATATAAGATATGACGGGATGACAGTATGACTGTCAAGTGAATCCTGACTAACTTGATCTTATGATTAGGTCAGTTAGATTCTTTTTATAGATAGCATCATCGAGGAGAACAAGGTGAAGAATATCTTCACCATAGGTATCTATTTTCATTGTTGCAATGTTGAGCAAGATATGCAAGTGTGAAGCAGTAGCAGAATGAAATGGTTGCATCTGCTAAAGGTTTGTATGTGATACAGATCAATTTATCATCGAGTCTTCAGCTTCTGACTTTAGGTATTAGATACCGCATGTGATTCCCATTTATATAAGTCATTGTGGGACTGCAAGGAATAAGAAAGCTGAAGAGAGGTGACTTCAAGTCATTCGGCAATGGTGGAGAGTCCATCCAGGCCAAAGCTATAGGAACCTATCTAATGGTGTTGCCTTCTGACAAAGTTTTGAAACTAGTAGACTATTATATGATAATGGTCTCATATTTCTATCATTCAATAATAATGTTCTTTATGTTGATAAGAACAAGAAAAAGAAGTGAGAAGATATGAATGTCACATATGTCTGGTATTGTCAATTTAGCCATCTTAGTGAGTTAAAGATAAGTAAGTTATACAAAGAAGAGTTCTTTGATCTGTATGATTTAGAATCATATAGAACTTGTAAATCTTATTTTATGGGTAAGATGATCAAGACTCCATTTACTGGATATGAGAAAGAGCAAGCGAGCTGTTAGGCCTCATACATATGGATATTTGAAGGCCGATGACAACTCAAGCCAAAGGTAGATACTCTATATGAAATATGACAAGATCCATCATATGCTTCGTTGATGTTCCAATCTCTTTTTGAAGATATGCTCTAGAAATTACTGCACATATTTTTGAATAAGGTACCATCAAAATTTATTACTAGCACTCCATATAAGATATGAAAAGAAAAAAGACAGGTTGCCCAACTTATGTGAAAAGAGTTGATGTACATAAATTTCATGCTAGATCAAACAAGTACAGATTTGTAGGTTATCCTTAGAAGAGTATATGATACTACCCCTACCATCCTACTGAACAAAAGATGTTTGTCAGTAGATATGCCCCTTTCTTAGAAAAAAGTTTATCCAACAAAGAGATAGTGGGAGGATAATTGAACTTGAGAAGTTCAAGATCTACAAACTATCCCACACCAACCTGTGAAGAGTCCATAAGTTGATCGTCGACCAGATGTGCCTACTAATGAGGCACAATCATGACATACACCTCTTCTCCGAAGGTCAATCAGAGTGTATAATATACCACTCATATATGGATTTATTATTGGGAATGATAATGAGCCATACATCATTGAGAACGATGATCTCATGATCTATTCAAAAATAATCATGAGTAGGAACTCTGACAGATGGCTTGAAACCATCAAATCCATGATGGACTCCTTATATATCAACCAAGTATAGACTTTGATTGATGCACCTGTGGGTATAACTCAATAGACTGCTAACAGATATGTCCATTCGGATGTTGCTTGATATAGCTGCATACCAGCTAGAGAGTTTATCTCTAGTGAGAGGATAAATTTATTTATAGATTAAAGTAAGCATCGAAGAGTTGGAATATCCTTTTTGATGAAATAGTCGAATTGCTTGACTTTATCAAAAACATGGATGAATCGAGTGTGTACAAAAAGATAAGTGGGAGTCCCATTGACTTCTTAGTTCTATATGTGGATGACATACTACGCGTTGGAAATGTTGTCCCAATGTTGCACTCGATCAAGATATGCCTATTACAAAAGTTTTTTATAAAAGACTTGGGTGAAGCATCCTATATACTTAGTATAAAGATCTATAGAGATTGATCTAAGAGGATGCTAGGCTTGTCCTAGTCTAGGTACATAGATTTTAGTTGAAGAGGTTCAACATAGATGGG
>KE505301.1:374445-395484 GCA_000441515.1 Elaeis oleifera | reverse complement strand
TTAGTGACAGAATTATTTTTGATGAAATATTGGTCACCAAAAAATATATTAATGATAAAAAAATTGATCATAATAATTTTTTAATAAGTTTAAAAATATTAAAATTTTATATTAAATTAATAGCGATGAAATTTTTTATCATAAATAATTGTTGATAAAAATTTATGTTAAAAATTATCATATTTGTGAAGAATAATTTATGTTGCTAATATTTTTAAATTAAATTTTATAAAAATTTATAATTAATTAATTATGATGAAAGTGATTCATCATAAATAATTATTTTTATTAGTGACATAATATTTCATTATAAATTACTCTTTTTTATGATAAAATATTTCATCGTAATAATTTTGAAAAAAAAATTTTAACGATGAAAATTTTTGATCGGTAATATCTATTATTGGCGATGAATTTTTTTTATCGTAAAAATTATCAACGATATCATTATTTGTGACTAAATATTAATGACGATAATTTTATCACTAATAACTATTATCGATGAAAATCTATTATTAGCGACGAATATTTTGCATTGCTAATATCTTGTTCTGTTGTAATGATAGCTGCTATATCTATAACACTTATAAATTAGTAGTTTTCAAATTCAAACCATCAAACCAATGGATAATTCGAATATGATCCAAGCTATTGATTAGGACATGCTCCTTTTATATGTGATCTCTTAGGTTCTATTCTGTCTAGTAGTGAGATATACTATAATCTCTATCATAGTATCATCAAAACTTCTTTCGACGGATTGGAACAATTCTAACTCACCCTAATAAGGATCGTTGATCCAAAAATGATTCTAGTGAGTTCTCAGATCCATCAGTGATGCTTAATAGCATGTAGTGGCAATCCAATAGAATAGAAGAATAAATTTTTAGGTACAGTTATCATGTGATACAGTACCTCGATCTTGAGTCCCGATTAGATAAAGATCAAGGAGAACTCATCAAATCCCATCATCAGTCATATGCTAGATTAGCTTGACTCGAATTCATTTGTATATTCTATGAAATATTTTCTAGTATTCACACTTGCTCTGACCAGAAACTTCCTAAACTCAATCTCATGAATCGCATAAGTGTTAGATTTGTGCCCTAGAAGCCAATTGTTGGTTGACACATTATGTAATTTTAGAGTTTAAACTTGTACTTGTAATATTTTATTATCAATAAAGGGCTTCTTCATTTCAATCATATTTATGTGTCCATGATTTATCCTAAAATTAATAAAATAATTTTTGTATATTCTTCAAGTGTTGAGAATTTTAAATATACATTAATTAGTGGTTAATTTCTAAATACTTTCGATCAAAGGATCATCATAGAGGACAGTGATCAATTCATTTGAGATCGATGTATAGTTCCCTCCCTTATGGGCAGATGAGTCTCGGGTCTGTAGTGTAGAGACACTGGGGTGAGGGTATGGGTGGTTGTTAGACAACAACTTATACTGAGCATGACCATCATGAGAAACCACATGGATGTCTACTCACTCATCAATGATCTTCTCGATGCTATAGTGGTGTGGGTGGTCCTTTGACCTGCGGTGTCATTGGCTATTCATAGCGAGGCTATTGAGTTTGACTGCATGTTCCCTTGGTCCCTAGCCATTCGGATCTTTGCTGTGTATGTTGGCTTCAGTAAATTCAGGTTCGCTGTTTGGAGTAGGATGTACCTAGATGGAATCTACTGATCTTGATAGAAAGGAGAAGTCCTATGTGATGTGCGAGACTGAGTTCAAAAGTGTTTACCAAAGCAAGTATGAATATTAAAAAAGAGTTTCCACAAGATTCATAAATGAACTCGAGTCGAGCCAATCTTACATATAACTGACAATGGGATCTGACGAGTTCTCCATGATCTCCGTCAAGTCGAAGCTCATGATAGAAGGACTGAATCATACGATAATTGCACTTAGGGGTTCATACTTTCACTGGATTGCCACTACATACTACTAGGTATCACTGATAGATTATGAGATTCATCGGGCATCGTCTTGATGATCGATGACTCTCGAAGAATAGAGTTGGAATTATTCCAATCCATCAAAAGAGTTTCGATGATATTGTGATGGAGATCATAATATATCTCACTATAGAACCTATGGGGTCACACATTAAGGGATTTAATCTTGAATTTGCTAATTAGACTTATGAAGTTCTAATTAGATTATGATTTATTGAAATCCTATTAGGTTTAAGAAATCATGCTAGCATATGGTTAAACCTAATTCTTCTCGAGACTTCGATTGGATCAAGTCCATAGCCTTGAACCTAACCTAAATCTATTTAGATTTAATTGGATACCTAATTATGAGCCTAAGAGGATTGGATCAAATCAATTAGTTGGCTAAATTATCTTCTCATTATCTCCTAATGTGTGTGTGGAATAAATGGAAAGAAGGGTGGCACCTCCCTCTCTTTTTGGCAGGACCAAGGGGTGCCAACCCTTGGATAATGTGAGAGGGGCTTGCCCCTCTTATAGATGGGCATGGAAGGAGAGAGAGGGGCCAGGCCCCTTCTCTTGAGCAATGAAACCCTAAGGGGTGCCAAGTATTGGTGCCCCATCTACCTGCCCTGTATAACATAAGGCACCCACTCAGATTACCTTATCTGACTGGGACACCCATGTACTTACCAAAAGGGGCTGATAACCTACCAATTAAGTCTGATTTTAATGAAAAAAATTAGATTAAAAGGTAGAAATCCTTATGAAATGAGGATGTGTATTTTAAGTTAATTAGTTTCTCTTTTGGGTCAAGGTAGAATCTATTTAAAGAGAAGGTCTCTTAGGATTTAGAGTATCGTAGAATTTTGTGAAATAAAAATTTCTCCCTCCCTCTCCATGCCACTACCTCTCTCCCTCTCCCCTTTCCATGCCCAAAGGTTGGGCATCCCACTTCTCTACATGCCAAGAGTTGAGGAGTCTTCTTCTATAGCGAAGAATGAGGAGAAGAAAGCTACAGTTCAAGAGTTGATTCTGCAGTCTAGATCAAAGAGTTGATCGAGGTTCTAAAAGACTAAGATCCTACTTGGAGAAGAAGGATCTATGACAAAAAATATTTAAGATTGATTTCGATGGATACCTGTAGAGACCGGACACGTGTGCGGCTCGAGGATCTTCAAATTTGAGATCATCGGTAGTGATAAATTCTATCCGTGCTAAGGTATTGAGATTTGATCTCATACTTATTTTATTTCAAATTATATGCATGTCTTAACTTCGGGGCTTGGATAAGATTAGATATAATCTAATGCATGTGGGGTTAAATGGTTTAACCCGATTATTTTTCTGCTGCGATTATAAAGATTTTTGAAATCTATACATGCATCCTACTTGACTTTCTAACATTGGTATCAAAGCCACTGATTTTTTAAAGATATATATAATCTAATTTTTATCTTAGATCTGAAAGTTTTGGTAATTCAAAATTGATCTTATGCTGATATAAGGTTGTTTTGGTATAGAGTTTATCCCATATATTGTAAAGATTATCCTAGCACAAGATTGATCCATTTTAAAAACTATTTTAAAATAATTAAATCAATTTTTTTAATCTAAAAATTAGTATATATGATATATTTATTTATATTTAGAACTAAAATTAGAATGATTAAAAGTTCACATCAAACTGATATAAGATTATCCTGGTATAGGATTTATCCCTATATTGAAAAGATTGTCCTAATTTGATGTGAATCGATTTCTTAAAAAATATTTTTAAAATATTTGAATCATTATTTTAGATTTGATTATACAAATATTTGATACATGTATTTTATTTTAGATATAAAATTTAATGTATATGTAATGCATATTTAATTTAGATCTGAAACTACATATATATGATATATGATATTAGGTTTAAATCTGAAACAGTTTCAAGATCATAGACCACTAATGCATTAAATGAAACATAATCTAAAAATTATTTTTGGATCTAAAATTATATTGTTGCATGTGGGTATGGGTTGAACAAATTAGGTCTAATGATCAAACTATAATTACGATCAAATTGATTAGATCAGACTAGAACCTGTTGTCGATTTTGAGTAATTGATTGAACCTAATCGATGGCTGATTAGGATTAGGTCAAAAGAATTCAAAGTCGAGTTTAGTTGTAGTTGGTTGTATCAATTCATATTTTGATGTGGGTTGGTTGACTCAAGACTAAATTTGGCTTAGTGATTCGGGCTCATTTCAATAGGTTAATCTAGTCGATTCTAATCGATCAATTTGGTGTTTAAGGTAAGTATTTAGATGATGGTTATTTAATTGGTTCCATTGTCTGACCTAATCAATTTTGATTGATGTCTAAGGAAAGCAACCGAGGGACCTCCACTCATCTTAACTTATTTGGCCATCTTGGAAGATTCAGTTTCATGCTAGGTACTTGTTGACTCGAGTTCACCCATGCCGACTAAGCTGGTTAGACATATTGATGTGCTGACCTGAATTTGATCAGTCAGATATCAAATCTACTGATTTAGAAGAGACCTAAACCTAAATCTCCTCACTAAATATTAAGTCTAGAGGTCTTCTATCATTGTAGAGATGTAGGTGCCTTTCTAGTGTTGATCGTTCTCGACTGGTATAGTGGTTCGGTTGCATCGATAAGGTACAACCACTCTATTGACATTTGATGCCCCAAGGTAGAGATGGGGTTGGGCCCAATAACTGTTAGGTGAGGGTCTCAATGACGGCTTTGTGCCTACTGATGAATGATGGGTTGACTTAATTAAGAATATGTCAATAACTGTTAAGTGAGGCCACAAGACTTAGAGACCAAGTCCACTGCATCTTGCTTAGTGAAGCAATGGACAAAGTGTTGTCCACTTATTGGTCTATACTCAATAATAACTGTTAGGTGAGGTGTGTATAGATTAATGAGACCACAGTACTCACTTGAAATTGATCACTTATAGATTTTCATTTCTCAATTCGAGGAGTGTGGGAGATTCGAAAAATAGTGAAATTTTTTATTATTTTAAATTTTTAATAAATAATTTTATAAGTATAAATATCTAACTAAAATTATTCTCTCTGCAGATAACCATGTCGAGTTCCAATCCTTTAGTCCGTATCCTCAATACCAATAGGTTAACCAGTACCAACTATAAAGACTGGCTTTGAAATTTGAGAATCATTTTAGTTTCAAAAACTCACCCATGTCCTTGATCAGGATGTGCCTGTGTTACCTACTCGTCCATCTCCTGATCAACGAGCCGCACTTGAGAAGTGGATGGATGAAGATAATAATGTAAAGTGTTACATTTTTAGCATCCATGTCCAATGATCTTCAACAACAGCATGAAGACATGAGGATTATCAGAGTCACACAACTCACTTTGAGATCTTTTGAAGACTTTTCAGAGTGAAAATGCGTGATGGACAGTCTGTCAATGATCATTGTTTGACAATGATCAAGAACATCGAGGAGCTTCAGAAGCTTGATATGAACATGGACAAAGAATTATAGGTAGATTTGATCCTCCAGTCTCTTCCTAATTCATATGGCCAGTTCATCATGAACTATCATATGAATAAAATCGATAGCACTTTGCTCGAGTTACTGAACATAGTGGTAACAGCAGAAGACACCTTGAAGAGTTTAAAGGGTACAATTTCGATTTTGGAGCGAGCTTCCTCCAAAAGAAAGTCTTCTTTCAAGAAGAAGAAGAAGCCTGCGAAGAAGTAAAAGAATGAGGCCAAGCCCAAAAAGTAGGTTCCGAAGAAGGCCAACGACAAGAGAAAGTGTTTCCATTGCAATGTCGAAGGCCACTGGAGGAGGAAGTATCCGGCCTACCTGGTGACTGTCAAGAGCAGAAAGAAGGATGAACCTTCTGAAGGTATGTCTGATATGCTCGTTATTGAACTAATCTAACGATTTTCTCTTCTTCTAGTTGGATTCTAGATTCTAGATCAGTGCTCATTTGTGCACTTCTATGTGGGGTCTTGAAGAAGTGAGAGGGCTGAAGGAAGACAAGATCACTCTCAGAGTTGGTAATGGAGCAAGGATTGCTGCTGTGGCCGTCGGGACTTACCCTCTACGATTACCGTTAAGACTTAGTTTAATTCCTAAAGACTGCTATTATGTATCTATAGCCAGTAGAATTTAATTTTCATATTTGTGCTGACACAGAATAATTATAATTTTATTTCAATGAAGACATATGTTCGATTTATTTCGAAATAAAATTGTTGCATGTGCTTTCTTGATTGACGATTTTTATCATTTGCATATGGATGTGAGTGTAAATATTAACGAGCAAATTATGAGTGCCATAGGGTCTAAGAGACTTAAAGATAGGATTAGCTAAAAGTATCTGTGGCACCTTAGGCTAGGCCATCTTGGAGAGGACAGACTCAACAAATTGGAGAAAGATGGTCTTCTTGGATCATTGATTTCCGAGTCTTATCTAGTTTGTGAATCATATCTTCAAAGAAAATGGTCAAGTTGCCTTTTGTGGGCCAAGAGGAAAGAGCCATTGAGATATTAGTCCTGGTACATATTGATGTATGTGGTCTATTTGATATACAAGTCAGGAGTAGTTATATCTACTTCATAATTTTTATCGATGATCATTTATAGTATGGGTTTGTATATTTGATGCATTGAATGTCTGAAGCCTTTAAAAAGTTTATAGAGTTCAGAAATGAAGTAGAAAATAGATCGAAAAATTCATAATGGTTCTTCGATCAAATCGAGGAGAAAATACCTCAGTGGGAGATTTTGGGTCTATCTCAATGATAATGGCATAGTCTCACAGTGGACACCTCTAGGGATACCTCAGCTCAATAGGATATCTAAAAAGAGAGATCAGATCCTATTAGATATGGTTCGATCCATGATGAGCTTCACAGACCTTCCTGTCTTTCTCTGGTGACATGCTTTACTTTCTGTGATTCATCTTTTGAATTAATTTTTTCTAAATCCATTCCTACCACACCATATGAGTTATGGCATAGTAAGAAACCAACTCTTGGGTATCTCAAGATTTGAAGATATCCGGCCCATATTAAGCGACAGCAGGTGGACAAGTTAGAGGCTAGGTCCTTTAGGGCTCATTTTATAGGATATCCTAAAAAAACTATGGGATACTACTTCTATTTTTTTAGGATCATAATGTAATTATGAACCATCATGTCATCTTTTAGAAAAAAGTTTATCCAAGATGGAGGTAGTGGGAGGAAGATTGAGCTTGAAGAGAAAGTCTCTAAAGAGCATCGAGTTTAAAAGTTTGAACCTAGTAATGAGCTAGTAGATATGATACCTCCTCCACCTTATAGATCAAGTAGGGTCTCCTATCCTTCTGAAAGATATTTAGGTATTCTTACAGAGGATTTAGAAGAAACATTCCTTGTGGGAGATTGGGATATTAGGAATGATCCCAAGACCTACGATGAGGCAACATTAGATATAGACTCCGAGAAAAGGATGGAAGCGATGAAGTCAGAAATTGACTCCATACATTCCAATCAGATTTGGTCCTTAGTAGATCCATCTAAAAGTATTATATCTTTTATCTGTAAATAGATTTATAAAAGAAATTGAGTCAGATGGTAAGGTAGAGACCTATAAGATAAGGCTAGTCACAAAATGTTATAGTCAACACGAAGGATATGACTATCATGAAACTTTTTTACCATAGTCATGCTGAAATTCATCCATACTCTGCTTGTCATAGCAGCCTTTCATGATTATGAAATTTGACAGATGGATGTGAAAACTGCCTTCCTAAATGGATATCTTGAGGAAGATATCTATATGGAGTAGCTTTTGCATTTCACATCCAGTGAGAGTGATCACAAGGTCTGCAAGCTGCAAAGATCCATATATGGACTCAAGCAAGCATCTCCGAGTAGGAACACTCACTTTAATAATATGATCAAAATATTTGATTTCATCAAAAATGAGGAGAAGCCGTGTGTGTACAAAAAGATTAGTGGGAGCACTGTCACATTTCTCATATTGTATGTGGATGACATCCTCCTGATTGGAAATAATATTTTCATGCTAACATCGGTCAAAGTATGGTTGTCGAAAGAGTTTGCCATAAAAGATCTAGGAAAAGCTTCCTACATTCTTGGTATAAAGGTCTATAGAGATAGATCTAAGAGGATGATAGGACTCTCACAGTAAATGTATATAGAGGAGGTACCGAAGAGGTTCAGCATGAAAACTTCAAGAGGGATCTTTTGCTCCTCAGACATGGTATTCATCTCTCCAAGAAGATATATCCCGACACATCTGAGGAGATTCAGTGCATGAGCAAGATCCCATATGCTTCGGTAATAGAAAGCTTCATGTACGTCATGTTATGTACACGATCTGATATAGCTCTTGCCATGAGTGTCACGAGCAAATATCAGGCGAATCCAGGTAAAGAACACTGGATTGCTGTTAAAAATATCCTTAAGTTCTTGAGAAGGACTAAGAATTTATTGTTGGTTTTTGGTGGAGGATCGAAGCTGACAGTTGAGGGATATAGCGATTCAGACTTCATGACTGATGTCGATGATAGAAAGTTTATATCGGGGTGTATCTTCTTGTGTAATGATGGTGCGGTTAGTTGGAAGAGTTTCAAGCAACCAATCATTGCAGATTCGACCTTGAAAGTCGGGTACATCACCGCCTCTGAAGCTGCTAAAAAGTTTTTGGTTCAAGAAGTTCATTGTGGAGCTAGGTGTGATGCCATCAGATGTCATTGCACTACACTACGACAACAACGATGTCATAGCCCTCGTTAAGGATCCCAGATCTCACCAGAAGTCTAAGCATATAGAGCGGTGGATTCATATCATATGCGAATACCTCAAAAAGAAGTTCATCGAGTTACAGAGAGTTGACCCACACTAAACATGGCGGATCCACTGATCAAGCCTCTCAGCCAGCAGAAAATCGAAGCTCACCTTGAGAAGATGTATCGTAAGTATATGGTCAATTAGCTTTAGGTCAAATAGGAGTTTACTAAATTTATATCCTAGAAGTCAATTGTTGACTGACACATTATGTAATTCTAAGATTTAAACTTATACTTATAATATTTTATTATCAATAAAGGATTTTTCATTCCAATCATATTTATATGTCCATGATTTATCCTAAAAATTAACAAAGATAATTTTTTATATATTTTTAAAGTGTTAAAAATTTGAGACATACATTAATTAGTGATTAATTTTTAAATACTCCTGATCAAAGGATCATCACAGAGAACAGTGATCAATCCATTTGAGATCGATGCATAGTTCACCTCCCTTATAGACGATGAGTCTCGGATCTGTAGTGTAGAGATACTGGGGTAAGGGTGCGGGTGGTTGTTAGAGAACAACTTACATTGAACGTGACTATCATGAGAAACTACATGGATGTCTACTCACTCATCAGTGATCTTCTCAATGCTGCAGTGGTGTGAGTGATCCTTTGACCTACGGTGTCATTAGCTATTCACAGGGAGGCTATTGAGTTTGACTGCACGTTCTTTTGGTCCTTAGCCATTTAGATTTTTGCTGTGTATGTTGACTTCAGTAGGTTCAGATTTGTTGTTTAGAGTAGGATGCACCTAGATGGAATCTATCGACCTTGATAGAAAAGACAAGTCCTATGTGATTTGCGAGACTAAATTCAGAATATTTTTGGCCAAAGCAAGTATCAATACTAGAAAAGAGTTTCCACGGGATTCATAAATAAACTCGAGTTGAGCCAATCTTGTATATGACTGACAATGGGGTCTGACGAGTTCTCCATGACCTCCATCAAGTCGGAACTTATAATAGAAAGACTGAATCATACGATAACTACACCTAAGAGTTCATATTTTATTTACTGAGTTGTTACTACATACTGTTAGATGTCACTGATAGATTGTGGGACTCATTGAGCATCATCTTGATGATCGATGACCCTCGAAGGATAGAATTAAATTATTCCAACCCATCGAAAAGAGTTTCGATGATATTATGATGGAGATCATAATATATCTCACTACTAAATAGAATGAAACCTATGAAGTCACACATTAAGAGATTTAATCTTGAATTTATCAATTGAACTTATGAAGTTCTAATTGGATTAGGATTTATTGAAATCTTATTAGATTTAAGAGAACCATGCTAGAACATAGTTAAATTTAATTTTTCTCGGACTTCGATTGGATCAAGTCCATAGCCTTGAACCTAACCTAAATCTATTTGGATTTAATTAGATGCCTAATTATGAGTCTAAGAGGATTGGATTAAGTCAATTAGTTGGCTAAATTATCTCCTCATTATCTCCTAATGTGTGTGTGGAATAAATTGAAAGAAGGGTGGTGCCTCCCTCTCTTTTTGGCAGGATCAAGGGGTGCCAACCCTTGGATAATATGAGAGAAGCCTGCCCCCTCTTGTAGATAGGCATGGAAGGAGAGAGAGAGGAGGGGGCCTCTTGTAGATAGGCATGGAAGGAGAGAGAGAGAGGGGCCACGCCCCTCTCTTGAGCAATGAAACCCTAAGGGGCCGCCAAGTGTTGGCACCCCGTCTACCTGCCCTGTATAACATGAGGTGCCCACTCAGATTACCTTATCTGACTGGGATGCCCTATGTGCTTGCCAAAAGAGGCTGATAACCTACCAATTAAATCTGATTTTAATGAAAAAAATCAGATTAAAAAGGTAGAACTCTTTATGAGATAAGGATGTGCCTTTTTAAGCTAATTGGTTTTCTTTGGGTCAAGATAGAATCTATTTAAAGAGGTCTCTTAGGGTTTAGAGTGTTGTAGAATTTTGTGAAATAAGAATTCTTCCCTCCCTCTTCATGCCACTCCCTCTCTCCCTCTTCCCTTCCATGCCCAAAGGTTGGGCATCCCACTTCTCTACATGTCAAGAGTTGAGGAGTCTTCTTATATAGCGAGGAACAAGGAGAAGAAGGCTGCAGTTCAAGAGTTGATTCTGCAGTCTAGATCAAAGAGTTGATCAAGATTCTAAAAGATTGAGATTTACTTGGAGAAGAAGGATCTACAACAAAAAAGATTCAAGATTGATCCCGATGGATACCTGTAGAGGCCGGATACGTGTGCTACTCGAGGACCTTCGAACTTGAGATCATCAGTAGTGGTAAATTTTATCTATGCTAAGATATTAAGATTTGATCTCATACTTATTTTTTTTCATATTATATGTATGTCTTTACTCCTGAGCTTGGGTAGGATTAGATATGATCTAATGCATGTGGGTTAAAGGTTAATCCGATTATTTTTTCACTGCGATTGAAAAGATTTTTGAAATCTATGCATGTATCCTATCCGATTTTTAACAATAGGACTACTCCTTTCTATCAAGATCGATAGATTCCATCTAAATGCATCCTACTCAAATAGCAAACTTGAACCTACAATAGCCAATATACATAGCAAAGATTCGAATGGCTAGAGACCAAGAAAATGTGCAGTCAAACTAAGTAGCCTCACTGTAAATAGTCAATACATCGCAGGTCAAAAGATCAGTTACACCATTACAGCATCAAAAAATTACTGACGAGTGAGTAGACATCTAAGTGATTTCTCGTATTGATCACGCTCAGTGCAAGTTGTTCTCTAACAACCACCTGCACTCTCATCCCAGTGTCCCTACATTGCAGACTCGAGACTCATCTATCTTGAAGGGAGGTGATCTGTGCATCGATCTTAAATAGATTGATCACTATCCTCTGTGATGATCCTACGATCAGGAGTATTTAGAAATTAATCATTAATAATGTATATCTCAAATTTTCAACATCTTGAGAATATACAAAATTATTTTGTTAATTTTATGATAAATCATGGACACATACAATATGATTGGTAATAAAAGCTATCCGTCAAGTATAAAAATATGCTCTAGAGAAAGGTATGCATCAACCAAGATTGCCTTCTAGGGTATACATCTAACAAGTTTACCATAAACTGTCTATACAAACTTGTAAGGGATTGTCGGATTAAATCTGCCTACAATTCCTAATAGATGGTCATGTCAAGCTTCTCAAGCTCATCTATGTCCTTGACCATTATCAAACAATGCTCATAGACAGACTGCCTTTGATTCATCTTAGCATTGAAGAGCCTCTCAGACACTCCATAATGCACAGATGACTCTTCTCATCATACAATCCTTGTATGTGAGTTAACATATTCAAACAGTCTATATGATCTGGCGCTACAACTTATTTGACTTAGGCACCAATTTGTTACACCTGACCTTATTATAATCATCCATCCAATTTTAGCACTTCCCATTGGTCAGCAATCGAACGGTTTGGTAACACTAGGGTTTTCTGATCCATGACATAGCTAAGCTTCTCAGATCTCAAAACAACTTTCAAGTTTCTAAGCCAGTCTTTATAATTGGATTTGATTAGTCGATTGTTTTCTAAAAATAGAAATATGGTTGGAGGCAGAGAAATCCTAGCAGAAAGAAGAAGATTCTAGTTAGATTTTTTTAATTGATTTATTTAGTTTGTTTTAAGAATTTTATTTTAAAACAAACTACCTTCCACTATTCTTCGGATCCTAACACTTCTCGGGTTAGGAAGCAGGAACCTCTTCACGAGTTAGGATTCTTAGTGGGTACTGCGGTCCCATCGATTGCCACACCACCTCACCTGATAGATCTTGATAAATATGTCAACCAATGAGTGAACAACTCTTGTCAAATACTTCTCAAGCAAATTACAGCAGACTTGATCTCTAAGTCCTAAGATCTCACCTAACAAATCTTGATCTCATTTCTTAGTTCAGTCAAACCTACCATTGAGCATGAGTGAAGCCGTCATTGGATCCTTACCTGATAGATCTTAGGCACAACCCCATCTCTACCCCGTATATAGAGTGGTTGCTTCTCCCCTGATGCAACTGAACTACTGTATCCAGCCGAGAACAATCAACATCGAAGAGGGCACGACACTCCACAATGGTGGAAGATCCCTGGACTTAATATTATTGAGAAGATTTTAATTTAGATCTCTTAGGTTTAATTGTTTACTACATCCTATGTAGATCCACAATTAAATTGGATCCACTAAAGAGATCCTGATTTGGTCTCACCAAATCAATCTCATGGTGTAATGCAAATTGAAGTGGACTCAACCTTAAATACCATAAAATCAAAATTGATCTCTAAAATGGTTAGATAAGATAAGATGTGTGGAGGCTCCCTGCTGCCTGTAGCAACAGTCCAAATTAAATCACCACCATCTATATTCTTGCCTTAGATACTAAATTGATCCACTAATTAGAGATTGAGTTGGCTTAGGTTCCTCACTACGAATTGCAATCACAACCATTTTCAATTAAGTTCACGATACACCCTTCATCAAGGGTTGTAGCGATTCGGTGTGACCACTACATGTATCAATGAACCATACAAAACCCACAAATCTGATTAACTTTATTTTAGATCTTTAATTCTCAATTTCAGATCTTTAATTAAGTGTATTATGAAATCAGATTTGGTTTAGATGTCGAAACTATTTATATCTAAACATCTAATCATGTATCTCATACATAAATTTCAGATCCTAAATGGTTTGGATCTAGAATTTTGCACAAAAGTAGGTTCTTTCTTTCGTAGTTCTTTCTCTTGATTCATACAAGCAACCCTTCCACCATAGTCCTCTATGGTAGGATGGTCTTTATTATGATTTTTGAAGAGTATTAGGCTACCAAAAAATCAATCTATATCTATACATATCATATATGCATAAAGGACAGATATCATACATCTCATGTATAAAAGGATCATCATTACATATTTAAATTAGATCTAATTTAATTATTAAATCTGATTTTCAGATCTAATCATACATCTCATGCATCATATAGATCTAACATACATCTCATGTATCAACTAAAATTAGATCATAAGCATGCAATTCAGATCTAATCTAATTACATCTCATGCAATATAGATCTAACATGATCCTTTGAGAAAATACATCTCATGTAATTTTTAACCTAATTAAACATGCATCTCATGCAAATTTTTAGATCTAATTAAACATGCATCTCATGCAAATATTTAGGTCTACTAACATGCATCTCATGCATCAAATAAAAATTCAGATATGAAAATCTGATGAACATGTTATCAAATAACATTCAATGATCGTTCTAGAACAAACTTCTATCGGAACGATCTTGAACTTTAACCAAAAATTTTTAGATCTATAATTTAATTATTAGATCTTAAAAATGTATGTGAAATGATAATCTGTAGCTCTAATATCACTTGAAGAATGTCGCACATCCAGGACATGCACGCAGAAGTCAGAGTATGCAGATTTTAACTTTTAAAAATCATAAATGCAGTAGAATAAAAATTTTGATCTAGATTAAATAATTTAACCTATCTAATATATATAATATAGATCTAATCTATATGCAACACGATCGATCACATGCTTTTAAGATACTAAAAAATTAGATTTAAATAAATAAAACATCAGAGATCTGATCTTCATACCTTTGCATAGGTCGACGATCTTCGTGACTGATGATCGTGGTAATCTGATGAGATCCTCGATGACCCACATATATGTTCGACCTCTACGGCTATCCACATGAAGTCTTCAATCCGATCAGAGATCCATTGTTTCACTGGAATGCTAGCACCCTTGCAGAAGCCACCTCCTGATAGTTGATGATGTTGATCTCCATCATGTTTCTCACAGACTCTCTCAGAGAAGATGGAGTAGAGGAGGAGGAAGAGGAAGAAAAGAAGAAACTCCTTTATTTTCTCTCTTTCTGAAATCCATGGTCGGAACTACAGCCCCATCCCATAGAACCCATGCCATTATGTGACAAACCCTAGAGATATATCCCCTAGAGGAGATGCCTCTCCTCTATCTCATGCCATAAAAGACCCAATGCCCCATGTAATGTTTCCCATCAGATTTTATGGTGAAATTTGATTTCTTATCTCTTATCACATGCACAAAACCCTCCTTAAGATGGTGTTTAAATAGGGCTAGGATTAAGAGCTTGGATGGTGTTGAAAGTTTCCTTTTTAGATAGTCTTGGGGGTGTCTAACTCTTGGATGCCTCCCTCCTCTTTTTGTGTGTGTAATAGAGATGGGGCGGCCTATTTGCATGAACTCCTTCACACAAATAAGAGGAGCACATGTGAGAAGGGTTGGCGTGCATATGAGTGGCTGCTAGGGAGAAAAGGGGTTGTCAATCCAGTCCTAACTAATTCTTGGTCCCAATCCTAACGAACTTAGAAATTGGTTATAACCAGTTAGCTAATTAGATCTAAATCCAATTAGGCCCTAATCTAATTAAAAATTAATTGAATCAAATCCGTATCAAACTAGGGATTGATTTTTTGGATATAAGGTCATCTCATAATTCAATAGGGTTTGATTCAATCAAGCCCAAATCAAATCAAATCAAATCTAATTCAATTAGATTTAATTCTAACTCTTGTTCAATCAAATTAAGCCAAATTTTAATTCCATTGCAAATTGATCTCCCTATGAATTAGGTTATCTCATAACTCAATTTGGGTTTGATCAAATCGAATCCAAACCAGTCCTAATTGAATCCAATTCAACTAGACTTGATCCTAGCCTCAATGCTCAATCAAATTGAGCTAATTAGTAGTTCAATTATTAATTAATCCTCCTACAACTCACTAACTCTTAAAAATTATTTTATTGCAACTCTTACACTGGATTAAATTAATCATCAATCACATTGACGATTAGACCCAACAGTGATTCATAATCGCTAATCAAGTTCTAATTAAAGAACCTGAGTCTGAAGAAGCTCAGTCAGAAAATTCTTAAGATAATGACTCAAAACAATCAAGTGAAGGAGAAGCACACATGATAATGAAAGAACAAAATTTATTTTGGATTTCATTGATAAATAATCGATCCAGAATTAAAAAGGAATATTTAATAAAACTGAAAGACTCTAAATGAAGATTTGAATCAAATGATAAGAAATCAGTCACAATCCAAGATCTACAAAAGGAGATAAACCAAATAAAAGGTAAAATTCCTCAAATCAAAATTCAAATCAAGTTAATGAAAGAAATTGAAGAAGAAAAGCAAGAAATTGAAGATGATCAAAACTTCATAGAAATCTTGTCTTAAATTACTATTCAAAAGCGGTGTGTCCAAATTACAATAATAATAGAAGAGGACCTTAGGCTAGATACTATAGTCTTAGTTGACTCAGGTGCAGTCTCAAACTGTATCTAGAAGGGCCTCATGCCTATAAAATATTTTGAGAAATCAAAGAAAACTTAACACTACAAATGGGTTTGAATTAAAATAAAATATAAGCTAACAGAAGTCTTCATTTGCAATAAGAAGGTCTGTCTCAAAACATCTTTTATTCTAGCCAAAAATCTAAACAAGTCAGTAATATTAGGCATACCTTTCCTAAGCTTGATCAAACCATTCTTGGTTGATGATGATGGAATCAAAATATAAGTTTTGGGACCAAACTTAGTCTTCTCTTTCATCCATCAACCTAGCATAAAAACTCTAGAACCTTAAAAGCCAAACCATGAATCAAATAAGTCAAAAATAGAAACAATTAGAATATTTGAAAGAGGAAGTAAGCTACAAGAGAATAGAAGAACAATTAAAGAACCCAACAATAATAAGAGATATTCAAGAAATCAAGAAAGGATCCAAAAAACAATCTATTCTGAATTGTCAAATGCATTTTGGAACAAAAAACAGCACATGGTCATTATACCCTATGAGAAAAACTTTGATGAAAAGAAAAGAAAATCCTGACAAAAGCTAAACCTATTCAAATAAACAAAGAAATGATAAAATTCTATAAAAAAGAAATTGAAATGCTCCTTTCAAGAAAATTGATAAGGCCAAGCAAGTCTCCATAGAGCTGTGTGGCCTTCTCTATTTAGAAGAGAGCAAAAATAGAAAGAGGAATTCCAAGATTAGTGATAAACTACAAATCTCTTTATAGTGCCTTACAATAGATCAGGTATCCCATACCCAACAAGAGAGACTTGTTAAACAAGATAGTTGAAGCCAAAGTATACTCTAAGTCTGATATGAAATCAAATTTTTGCAGGTCCAGACCAATGACAAGGATTGATACAGAATGACATTCACGATTCCTTTTAGGCAATATGAATAGAACATTATGCTATTCGGTTTGAAAAATATTTTGCTAGAATTTCAAAAAATTATGAATGATATTTCTATCCGTATACTAAGTTCATCATTGTCTATATAGATGATGTGTTGGTGTTTTTAAACTCAATAGAACAACACTTTAAACATCTTCAAATCTTCAAAAAGGCAATCACAAGATATGGCCTAGTTCTATCAAAAATAAGATGGAACTATTCAAATAGAATTAGGTTTCAGGATATGAAATTAGCAAAGGTATAATCAAACCAATCCAGAAATCCATAAATTTATGGACAAATTTCGCACATAATCCTAGACAAAACCCAATTATAGAGGTTTCTAGAAAGTCTGAATTATGTTTTAGACTATTACAAAATATAAACCTAGTACAAAACCTCTTTACAATAGGTTAAGAAAAATCCGCCACCATGGATGGGCAAACACACACAAGTAGTTAAATCAATAAAAAAGTAGATAAAATTTATCATGCCTTCATTTAGTAGACCCTGATACCTTCAAAATTGTAGAGATAGAAGCATTTGAGATAGGATACAGAGGTATACTCAAACAAAGAAAAAATGGTGAAGAATAATTTGCACAATATATGTTAGCAATATGGAATTCAACACAACAAAGCTATTCAATAATCCAAAAAGTTCTTTAGATTGTTTTATGCATTTTAAAGTTTCAAAGTGATTTGCTTAATCAAAAATTTTATTGCATATTGATTACCAATCTATAAATATATTTACAAAAGATATTATAAACTTGGCACTTAAGCAAATTTTTGCTAGATGGTAAGCTATTTTGTCAATTTTTGACTTTGACATAGAATTTATAAAGAAAGGATAACTCCTTACCTGATTACCTCTCACATAAATTTTTGCAGGAGAAAGCCCACAAAATGGCTCCTAACAAGCATCCTACTCTCCTTCTAGTACCAAAACAATCTAAGTCTAATTATGCCAACCTTCATCTTCTTCCAAAGAATCACTCACTCCACCTCAATCACCAGCCCCCAAGCCATTAACTCGGTATGAGATAGTAATGCAAAAGGAACAAGAATCATCTCAACTAGAGCAATCCTCCAAACTCTCCATAGAACAATTAGTAGAGTTGGGTAAGGCTAATCCTGCCTTGATGGGATTAGAAATTTTTCAAAAGGCTATTGCAAAGTTTTCCAAAAAAAGTCTATAATAATTAAGTTCGAAACAAAATAGATAGTTGGAACTTCTGACCCAACTCCACTGTCAAAGATTTTTTCAAAAAAGAGTCCAACAAAATATCCTGACAAAAAATAAATCTAAACAACTTTAACAATAGAAGATGAGTTTTCTGCAAAAACACCAAGAATCATAGCGAAAATGATTTTTCTGCCAATTTGGCATCATCAACCAAAGATTTGAAAAAGAACCAAAGATTTTATGAGTTTATCCTAGTTGACACCAATTCTGTTGCAATCAAGCACTACAATAATAAACCAATCCTTCAGAAATCACACACTCAGTCTAAATAATCAAGGTTTTAACTCCTGCAACTTAGGAAATCACCCAGGTAATTACAAAAATTATCTCAAGAATTCAATCCCTAATACTACAACTATTGAGATTACTAAAATGCTTGGTTTTTGACTTTTCATTTTTAAACTAAGCTCACAAGTATTCCTAATTGTTCTACTTCAAATTTAGAACAACCTTTCAATTTTCTTATTAGTTTCTGACTGGTGGGATTATTACGCATTATCAATAAAATCTTTCTACTAGTCACTTAGGAAGGCTTTAAAGTCTTCCAACAAATACTATTTACCAATAAGAAATCAAAGATTCCCAATCCTACTCTATTTTACTTCCAATTTTTTGTTCTGAGATTCTTAGTTGGAAGTATATTTCTTGCAAAACCCTCCTCTGCCTGAGATGCTTGGCAGGAAATATAAGGTTAAATAGTGGCAAGAATTTAATCCAAAAAGACCACCAAGCCTAAAATTCTTGAATGGCTCTCTTACCTTCTTTGCAACGTCCTGTAGCAATTGATCAGTCCACAGTAAGATTCCTCCAACAAAAGTCTACAACAAGCTCCCAGCTAGCCAGAGCCAAATCCAAAATGGGGTATAAGAAACTCCTTCTCGAGTCCTTAGCCAAACTAGAGGAGGAAGATGAACAGGATAAATCCAGTGTTCAAAGCTTGTCATCAGACCCAGCCTTCAACCTAGAAGAAGATCCATAGTTTCTATCATTGTAGCCACCAATGCATCAAGATCCGCCAACTCAACACTTACAAGTGGCCATTAGATCAGCAGCAACTTAGCAATAACAGCCAATTCAGCAATACCAGTCTGATAGTACTGGCTGAACATTTTTAGCTTAGTATGGTCAATCAAGCATCGAATTCTTCAAAAAACAAGACATACAATAAGGACAACATGCCTACACCAACCATCTACAAAGTAGCCAACATTAAACAAATTCTATAAGGATGCTTCAACTAGGATAGCAAAGATAGTACGCCTATACCGACTATCTATAAAAGCAATCAACATTCAACAAAGTTTTGCAAAGATGCTTCAACCAGGACAATAAGGACATCATGCCTACATAGACTATCTACAAAAGCCATCAACTTTCTGCAAAGTATGTGCCTAGAATTAAGCCACATTGAAGTCTGGAGTCGAGAAGTCTCTACTCCGGTTATAAAAGAAGCTTAAGATCCAAAGGGGAGGGGGCCTTTGGAGCCTAAGAAAAAGCCCGAGTTTCTTCAAGGAAGCTAACTCAATACCAAAATCCCATTCCAGGGATCCAATTCTGCATCCCAATATAACCCAAGCATTCAATCCTGTACCTCAAATCAAATCTTGTGTCGTCAAGATCATGTACCAATCCTATTATTCATCCCTACAATCTTAAGTGTGGAAGGTTAAAAGGATGAATGATTGTACTAGTTCCTTCTTAA
The DNA here is from genome assembly GCA_000441515.1 of Elaeis oleifera. Taxonomy (NCBI): domain Eukaryota; kingdom Viridiplantae; phylum Streptophyta; class Magnoliopsida; order Arecales; family Arecaceae; genus Elaeis; species Elaeis oleifera. Next base: position 375,397 of record KE505301.1, on the reverse strand, counting down.
TAAATATTCATTTTTTTCAAATATCTTCTAACTTTTGATGTTTTGATTGCATGTTGTTTATGTGTGTCAGAGCAATTGAAGCTTTTGTAGATCATAAGCTAGGTAGTATAAGCCATCCTAATTACCTTCAAGTTATTCTATTTATGTCTGTAATGATAATTTAACTATTTATCTTCTCCAATCCTTTCACTATTTATCTTTTCCAATATTGCACACAAGCATATACTCCAAGATTGTAAGCCCTTGTTAGTATTCTAAGTTGAGAGCTTTGTAGGAATTTTAGTTGAGAACCAACTGCAATTTCTAGAAAACTGGCATTCTTTATAGAGAGCCAACAGGCATTCCTTCTTGAGAGCTAACTGCTGTTCTTGGAAACTAGCATTCAATATTATTATTTATCTTTTCCTGTAAATATTACTGTTCTTCTTTCCAAGTTTGTTCATGCTTTGCAATAAGGTTGCTTTGCTATAGTTGTGACTATAGTGAATGGTTGTCCCAAAGTACAAGCAAACTCATAAATAGTTTAATTTACTATTTATCTTCAAGCTTTGATAATTTCATTGTGCATGTGTACTATTTATATTTATCCTTTTCAAACAACCTTGTAAATAAATCCTCTTATCCTCTTGGAAACTATCCCTTCTTCTAGTTGTGAGCCAGAAGGTCCCTTAGATCCTACTCCGAGTTTGGATCCAAAAATCCACATGATATTCATTGATTACAAAATTGACAAGTCCACTTTAAGAAAGGATTTCTTCTCAAAAGAAACACAGAAAAAGAACAAAATTCTTTAAAACATGTAGTAAACAATAGAGGGACAATATTCAGGAGGAATACTATTCATTTTTAAAAACCACACAAACTCAAACTTGCTTCTTCCATTGGTTCGAAATCCTCAAGACACAACCCAAAGAATATATATATATATATATATATATATATATATATATAT
>KE505301.1:347339-360201 GCA_000441515.1 Elaeis oleifera | reverse complement strand
CTAAAAATAAATATTGGGTTGCCTCCCAACAAGCGCTAAGTTTAAGATTTTCAGCCAGACCAAGCCAAAGTTTCATTGTAGACTGAATCCTGTAATTCAATTGAATCAACTTGCTTACCATCTTTGATTTCATCCACATAATGTTTCAATTGTTGGCCATTTACTTTGAAGGTATTTCTCTATTTAGGATATTTGATTTTAATTGCTCCGTGAGGGAATACTTGAGTTACGATATATCGTCCATCCCAATGTGAATGGACTTTTTCAGCGAATAGTCGTAACCTTGAATTATAAAGTCACATTTTTTGATTAGGTTCGAACATTTTTCATGAATATGTTTATCATGATAAGCCTTAGTTCGAGCCTTATAAATTCGTGAACTCTCGTATGATTCATTGCGTAGCTCTTCTAATTTGTTCAATTGTAGTCTCCTATTACTGCTCACATTTTTTATGTCAAAATTGAATTGCTTTATAGCCTAAAATGTGTGGTGTTCTAGCTCTACCGACAAATGGCAGGCTTTTCCAAAAATGAGCCGATAAGGAATATTTCTATCGGGATCCTGTATGCAGTATGGTAGGCCCATAATGCATCGTCTAATCATCCAAACCAATCTTTTCGATCAAGCCTAACCGTCTTCTCAAGAATTCGTTTGATCTCTCTATTGGAGACTTTCACTTGGCCACTTGTTTAGGGGTGATATGGTATGACAACTTTGTGAGTGATTCCGTATTTCTTCATTAAACTTTCAAAGTGCCTATTCGTGAAGTATGCACTTCCATCACTGATAATGGCCTTTGGACAACCGAATCGACTTAAGATGTTCTGTTGGATGAATTTGATTACCACCTTATGATCATTCGTCCTGGTTGCCATAGCCTCAACCCATTTTGATACGTAATCTACCGCAACCAAATGTATTCATATCCATAGGATGGAGGAAAGGGGCCCATAAAATCAATTCCCCAAACATCAAAAACTTCTACGACTAAAATAGGAGATAGGGACATCATGTTTTTTCTAGAAATATTCTCCCTCTGCTGACAGCGCAAGCACTCAAGGCAAAATTTATGTTCATCCTTAAACAATGTCGGCCAGTAAAACCCACTTTGTAAACACTTTCACAGCCGTTCTCTTCCCACTGAAATGTCCCCCGCATGCATGAGAGTGACAAAAGGTAAGTATACTTTGATACTCACTCTCAGGGATGCAGCGTCGAATCACTTGGTCAGGATAATATTTGAACAATTCTGGTTCCTCCTAATAATAATGTTTGACCTGTGAGAAGAATCGATCCTTCTCTTATTTTGTCCAATGGAGAGGAACTTGCCCAATTGTCAAATAGTTAACGATGTGGGCAAACTATGGGATTTGATCAGAGAAAATTGTAAAAAGTTATTCGTCAAAAAATTTCTCTTTAACTTCATCTGTACTCATCGTATGATCAACTAAGATTCTAGAAATGTGATCAGTGACCATATTTTTAGAATTCTTCTTGTTTCAGATTTTTAGATCAAATTCTTGAAGCAGAAGGATCCATCTGATCAATCATGGTTTAGTATATTTCTTTGAGAGCAGATATTTCAGAGCCGCGTGATCAGAATATACTAGAATCTTAGATCCTAATAGATATGAATGAAATTTATCAAGGGTGAATACCACCGCTAGTAGCTCTTTTTCTGTCATGGTGAAATTCAATTGGGCATCGGATAGAGTTTTGCTAACGTAGTAGATCACATATGGCTTCTTATTGATTCTTTGACCTAAGACGGCCCTATTGTGAAATCGGAAGCATCACACATGATTCAAATGGGAAGGACCAATCAGGAGATTTTATTATGGGTGCTATTGTCAGAGCTGCTCGTAATGTGTGGAAGGCTTGTAAACATTCTTCATTAAAGACAAATGGCGTGTCTTTGGGTAGCAGATTACACAAGGATCTCAATATTTTGCTAAAATCTTTAATGAAGCATCTGTAAAATCTAGCATGACCTAGAAAGGATCGTACTTATCGAATCGAAGTGGGGTGGTAGTTTTGAAATGACCTTGATTTTGGCTTTGTCTACCTCAATCCTCCTTTCAGAAATAATATGTCCCAATACGATTCCTTCCCGAATCATGAAATGGCTCTTTTTCCAATTTAAAATTAGATTTGTTTCCGTGCAGTGCTTAAGAACTTTGGAGAGGTTACGAAGACAATCCTCAAAGGTGGTTCCAAACACAAAAAAATCATCTATAAAAATTTCAAGATATTTATCCACCATATCTGAAAAAATAATCAAAATGCACCGTTGAAATGTAGCGGGTGCATTGTAGAGCCCGAACGACATACGTCGAAAAGTGAAAGTGCCATAGGGGCAAGTGAAAGTGGTTTTCTCTTGATCATCCGAAAATATAGATATCTGATTGTACCCTGAATAACCATCTAGAAAATAAAAAAAATGTTGACCCACTAGCCATTCTAGGATTTGGTCGACGAAGGATAATAGAAAATGATCCTTCCTAGTAACAGCGTTTAGTTTCCTATAGTCAATGCATAATCGCCAGCTAGATGGTGTGTGAGTGGGGAATAATTCACCTTCTTCATTCTCCACCACAGTAATACCTAATTTCTTAGGTACTACTTGGGTAGGGCTGACCCATTTACTATCGGATATGGGGTAGATGATTCCAGCATCTAACCATTTTACCACCTCTTTCTTCACTACTTCCCACATGTTTAGGTTCAATCTCCACTGCATGTCTCGATGGGGTTTGGCATCTGCCTCGCAATGAATGTGGTACATATAGATGGAGGGATCAATTCCTTTAGATCGGTAATGGACCAATTGATAGCCTCTTTGTTTTCTTCAAAACACCAACCAATTATGCTTCCTGATTTGGGGTCTAGTCTAATGTAATGATCACTGTGAGGGTGTTATTAGGTCCTAGGAATGCATACTTGAGTGCAGCTGGAAGTGGCTTTAATTCTAGTGTAGGTGGTGATTCTAATGATGGGACTGTGGGTGTATTGGCTAATACAGACAATGGCTCGTACTTGATTATCCAAAGGAGAATAGTTTCAGCATTTGATGTATCAACTAGAATATTTACTTCTTCGCTACCTCTCTCCATATCACAGTCATCCACTCCAAAGTGCGTCAAGTGGGTGTCTTGGGAATCATGTGCAAAAATCATTGATGTTGCTTCCTCTATGATGTCCTCGAATGTATCTATCTCGAAGCAACTATCAGTTGATGGTCTCTGGGATGCACTAAACACATTCAGTCTCAATTTTTATTCTCAAACGATACGTCCATGACTCCCATCCTACAATTGATGCATGCGTTTGTCGTAGCTAGGAAGGGTATGCCTAAGATAATGAGAATTTATCTTGGATTGCCACTCAGTTCTATGTCAAGGACTAAAAATCAACTAAAAATAGAACTCATCTACCTTGACCAAACATCTTCGATCATCCCACGTGGTGTCTTAATTGATCTATCAGCTAACTGTAAAGTGACCGACGTGGGTTTCAGTTCTTCAAACTCAAAAAGTTCATAAATCGAGCTAGGTAAAAGGTTCACATTGGCCCCTAGGTCCAGGAGAGCTTGTTCGATGTGAAAGTCTCCTATAATGCAAGAAATGATAGGGGTACCTGGATCTTTAAGCTTTGGAGGGATAGCATGCTGGAATACAGAGCTAGCTTGTTCGGTGAGACATACTTTTTTCAGGAGTTGTGATCAGGATTTACATTTTTGAGTACACAATTCTTTCAAAAATTTTACGTAAGCTGAGATCTGTTTCATTGCATCTAGAAGGGGGAGATTAATTTGGACTTGCTTAAATAATTCTAACATCTCATTGAGTATTCCTCCCTTCTTATCTGCAGGAGTAGGGGCTTTTAGGGCACTCAAAATAAGGCTTTAGGCAAGTAAGGTGATTCCGATGCAGTTGGTCCATTCTCTACTTTTGGGTCCTCCTTGTTCTTGGGTGATTTGGGCTTGGTCAGAAGTCTAGGGTCGATCTCATTGGTTTTACTCGTGTGTTCAATGATCTTCCCACTTTTGAGAGTCATGATTGATTTGGCATGTTCAAAAAAGTTATCTAGAGTATTGGAGCTCTCAACCATGAATTATCCTCTCGGATTACTCTCAGGTTGGCTAGATAATTTTTCTCCTTCCTCCTACTGACTGCTATTGCTAGTTAACCTATTTGGATCTCTAGTTTAGCAATGGATTGCATGTGGGAGTTAAGGGTTTGGGTGTTGACTTCTAATCGTTCTAGCACTTTTAGAATCTTCTCCTCAAAAGCTGAGCTGTGACCAATGGTAGACGGTTGAGGAGCATTTTGAAACTGATGGTATGGTCCATACCTATATATTGGATCCTGATAGTTAGATCTAAGTACAGCAAGGCCAACCACTGGCTGTGGTCTCTAGAAAAAATTTGGGTGGTTTCTCTAGCTGGGGTTATAAGTGTTCAAATATGGATCATTTCCTAGTCTACGAGCTTATTGGGTTTGAGCTTGCTGGACCTGCTCGTGCACAAACTCAAAAAATTGAGGTGCGATTGGGCATTCACTAATAAAATGGTTGGGCTTGCACACAATACACAAACATCTTGGACTGGATTAGGTAGAGTCGAAGAGTGTCTAGTATTTAGAAGACGGTCTAATTTTTGAGACAACACATCTACCTTATTGTGGATATCCATAACATTTTCAATCTGATAGATTCCACCTCTTTGAGACATGGGTTGTTCTTTAGAGATGGCAGACATGTGATGCAGAGAGTTCTCACTAAGTGTTTCAAAAAGTTACCAAGCCTCATCCTCACTCTTTAGCATGAATGTCCCACCATACGATACATCTATCATTTGTCGGTGTTCTCCGATAAACCATTATAGAAACAATGAACAAGTTATCATTTGGGGACAGCATGGTAGGGGCATTTACGAATAAGGTCTCTTAACCTTTCTCATGTCTCATGAAAAAGTTCACCATTCAATTGAGAAAAACTAGTGATTGCTTTTCTAATTTGATTTATTTTCTAGTTGGAAAGTATTTCTTAAGGAATTCTCTCTGAAGATGGTCCCAAGTTGAAATGATTATAAAATCTAGGGAGTTTAACCAATGCTTGGCTTTGTCCTTAAGTGAAAAAGAGAACAGTTTCAACCTGAGGGCATCATCGAAGAAGTTTTGAATTTTTACTGTGCAGCATATCTCAAAAAATTCATCCAACTGTTTATACGGATCCTCATTCATCAGTCCATAGAATGATGGTAGCATTTGAATAATGCTAGACTTGATTTCGTATTGTGCCGCCTCCACAGGAGGAGGCTGGATACATGGCAAGTAGGTGTAAGATGAGAGAGTAAAATACTCCTTCAATTATCATGGTGGGTCAGTCTCTTGTTTTGGATCCATGGTTTTGATTTGATTTATTTGAATCATTCTTTCTAGCTCTAGGTCTAATAGGTGTAAATCAGGTGGTAATGATCGGTGTCCTAGCATGCACCCAAAAGATCTCATCAAGTTTTAATTTTAACAAGTTTTTTTTTGAAAGAGAAGAGGAGAAAAGAAGGAGAGAAAAGAGTTCTAAAGAAGTGAACTTAAGGAGTTCTAATGCGAAGAAGATAGAGAAGAATTAATTAGATTTGATGTTTTTAGTTAATAATCAAGTGGTTCAATCAATCCTATCTATGGGTTACCTAGATCTTGATAGCTCCTAACTGCCAAGGTCACTTTCAAGCACTCCAAGTAGCAGACTAGCCGCTCAACTAACCAGATAAGTATAAGATTGGTGGGGTCCCCCCGTTGCTTTCTTTAGATACCAACTGCGTTGGTCAAATAAGCAAATGGAATCAATTAATGAACCACCTTTCTTCGAGACGTATTCTCTAAACCATTTTTTTAGACACCAGTTAAACTGACTAACCTGAATTTGATCCAATTTTTAGGGTTTCTTGTCCTACTAAGCTCGAGGATCCTTAGGGGTTAATGTCTAATCGATTTTAAATTTGAAGTTTAAGTCAATGTAATTGCAAGATGGTGGTTTGTGGGCCAAAGAAGGGTGATGAAATCTCCACCTTATGTTGATTAGGGTTTTGCCCTTAAGATTTTTTATGGAAATATGTAATGCAAAAAGAAAAAGTGTCTAAACATGTTTAATAGCTTTTAAGATTTAATTGGTTTATTTATATTAGTCAAGTGTTATATGGTGTCTTTATATTATGTTATCTTTAAGCAAGAAGGAATAAGAGGTAAGTTTAAATTAGATTAATTAAGTATGAGAAGATCTAGTAAATCTAATTAAATAAAAGTAAATAATGCTAAGATTAAAAGCAAGTAGGTAGCCTACAAATAAAGCAACAAATCAAATCTACTTTTAGGATAATAAATTATTCTAAGCTATGGAAAGTAGTAAATCACTAAGAATAATGGGCAATAATAAATAAAGTAACTACTCACTATGCAAATAAAATAATCTCACAGTTAAGAATAAAAGATAACTACGTAATCTAAATAAAAGGCAAAGAATCTAATCTACTTAGGAAGCAGAAAATCACTAGTTATATAAAGCAGTAAGTTATTCTAACCTATAAAAAGCAGTAGATCATCAGGCTATAGAATGTTAAAAAATTTTTATGCATGCAAATAAAGAAATCTAGGTATAAAATAGTAAATCTACCATATACGAAAAGTAATATGAGGTAGAAATTTTTCAAAAAAATAAATAAAAGATAATTAAGCAATTAAAATAAATTAACTAACAATAAAAGGCAAACTACTAATCAGCAAGTAAAGTATGAAAAGCAAGAGTACAAGAGAAGAAAATAATCAACTAAAAATATAAAACAGTAAAGCATATAAGGCAATCAAGCAATCTAAAGTAAGAAATAAAAATCTAAAAATAATAAAATATATTTTTTAATTATTTTACATATTTTTATGATTTTTTTTCAAAACAATCACGCCAAGATCTCCGACATTGGTGCCAAAATTTGATACATGTCGTAGCATACCAAAATTAATTCTACTCACTACTATGTAGATAGGGTGAGTCAGGATCATATCCATAGAGATTTTAGTTGATTATTTCGAAAATACAAAAGAAAAAATAATAGATTGTAAGAAACTAAGAAAGAAGCATGAAAATTATAATAAATTACTTTCATTAATCAAGTAAAGAAGCGTACGTAAAGAAAAGAAATAAAATTGTGATACAAGATAACTAAACTAAATTGATCTTTTTGCTGCATCCGATGGTGGATGTGTCTCTTTGAATCCTTCATCTTCCTCTGTGCAGACAGCGACAGGATGGCTGGAAGGCTTGGTCTAGGAACTCCAAGAAAGAAAGATTGATGGAAATGGGTATGTAAAAGAGAAAAGGTAGCGGTACTAGGATTAGGACCTCTCTTAGATTTGATGGGATGTGGAAAAGAGATCTGTAGAGGAATATGATGTCGTACTAGGGTTAGTACCTCTCCTAGACTTATGGAGAAGAAGAAGAGGGAGAAAGAAAGAGAAAAGCTTGAAGAGAACTTAAGGTTGGCTTGATTGAAGAAGATGGAGGCCTTGGGGTTCTATATATAGAGTGGGAGGCTAGGGTTTCATGAAAAGAGAGGTGAAAGCATGAATAAGGATCCTTGGATCTTCATATTGATTCTCCTCTATTGATCTTTAAGTCGTGTTCACACTGAAATAGGAGCCAGTTATCTGGTTCACTCAAGTCTGATCCAATTTGAGTCTAATTTGAGTCATATGAATCCAAACTCCTAATTACCTATAAAATAAACTAGAGAGCATCAAATTTTAATAAAATAATATTAATTATTATAATATTTAGTACCTCTAGTGACTTAAATTAAGTATTCATCACACTCTAATACTTACAACAAGCGATCTTGCATCGCATGGGATACCATAAGTTAGAAGATCAATGGGTATGATGGATATTCGAGTAGGATCGGTAGTAGAGGCAGGCAGATGAGGGAGGTCAGAGTCACCCTCAACCAGATTCAGAGTCGCAGACTTCTCCACCATAGACCACATAGCGACAGATGCCCATCGGAGTTCCTTAGGCATCCACACCCCCAATGACTCCATCAGCACCACCAGTAGTTTTTTAAAAGTAGATCAGTACCCTCAACCCTCCTGTATGAGATTGGATGATGATCAGTTAAGGAGAGTGGCTGAGATAGTCCTTGATGGATTGAGACCTCAGTCAAAGTGACTATAGACAAAGCTCAACAGACTCATCATTGAGGTCAGTAGACTGTCAGAGATGATGGTGGCTTAAGAGGATAGAGAGAGATCTTTAGAGCCAACCGAATTATTGATTTTGCTTGAGAGGTGCACGACTCAGGGGGAGGATGGAGACTGGTATCCAGCAGGTTTAGGAGGAGATTAGAGAACTGGGATAGCCAAAAGTCTACCACCATGTTCCTCCTAATCTCTATGGGGCAATTAGTTGAGTAGCTTCAGAGATTTGCCCCTCTAAGAGTGGCAGTGGCAGCAGCAGCAGCAGCAATAGCATCGATGATAGTGGCAATAATAGTAGAACCTTCTAATGGTCAAGGCCGAGCTCTTCTCAGCCATCCCAGAGTGCCCCTCCTTCTCAACCATCTAATCAGCCATCCATCTCAACTCAGCCTACACCCAAACCACCATTTAGGACCTATACTAGAGGTAATGTAGAATTTTCATTCTCCATGATTGGTCCTTCCAACAGGACCAAGAGCAGGAGAACTGAAATCTCTATATCTAGGACTAGCTCATCCACTATCTTACAAGTCTCATCTAATGAGGACTAGGTCTAGGATTTTATTTTAGTATCTTTCATTTACTTTTATGCACTATTTACTTTGCTTACTTCATTGATGTACTATGATATATGGATGATTGATGTACTATTATAGGCAACATTTTTTATATAGTACAATCATGTAAAATATCATATTTTCATGAAATGAATGATATTCCCTTTCTTATATATTTATCATATTTGTTTGTTTATTTCACTTATTGATGATATCAAAAAGAGGGAGAAAGGAAGCAAATAATAATAAGGTGAGATGAGTATAACAAGCAAAGAGAAATAAAGAGAGTGTGACTAAGGAGAGATCAAGCAAAGAGGGGGAGAAATGAAAATTCAAGCAATCTAAATTTTGATAAGTAATTTGATTTTTGATAAGCTATCTGAATTTTTGATAAGCAATCTAAATTTTGATAAGCAATTTGAATTTTGAATAAGCAATCCAAATTTTGATAAGCAATCTAAATTTTTGAACTGAAATCAAGAAATCTAGCTTAATTAGTCATAAGAATCTTGATAAAGCTATAAAACTCTTAAAAGAAATGACCAAATCAATTTAATGCTTTGATATCATTTGTAGGACCATAGCCCCTAATCTTTTTCCAAAAGGACAAACTTTCAAAATGATTTGATCTACTCCTATATCATATTATGTATTGAGCAATTCTTGATGATACACCTACTTCTTTGAATCTGAAAGTATTTAAAATTGACTATATTATTTATATATACTTTTTACAATAAAAAAAAATTTGTCATCATCAAAAGGGAGAGATTGTTGATCCTAGGATTGATTTTAATAAAACAAAATATTTGAATATATATTTGATACTAATGCATTGGTCAAGCATTTTAAAAGAGATTTTAGAAAGCTAGAGCTAATTTCAAAGATGTCCATAACTTCCATCTTGAAAACTCAAATAAGCGAGGTTGAACGAGGTCAAGTCATAAAAAATTCAAGTGAAGAAGACTTGGAGTCGACCCTTGAAGGTTTTGAGTCAACTCTAGCACATTATCATCAAATAGTATATACTTTGAGTCGATTCAAGGAGTCTTAAAGTCGACTCTGGCATGTAGGTATTAACCGACACAAAGCTTGAGTCAACTCTCACAAACTCTGAATCGACTCTTTCAAGAAAGATAGAAAGATGGTTTCTATGAATAATTTTGAGTCAACCTTTGAAAATCTTGAGTTGACTCAAGGATAGCTTGAGTCGACTCCTGATCTGCTAGAGCTGACTCCACTGTAGTTGACTACTGCAGTGGCTAGTTTTTTAGAAGCTGTAGAATTGCACAGAATATCTCTAACGACTAGTTCTTGATCTCCAATGGCTAGAAACCTATTATTGGATATTGTAATAAGGATTTATAGATTCCAAAGATATTATTGAAGTAAGAGAATCTAAGAGACTACATGAAACTATTTGGGAAGTGCATTAAATACTAAAAGAAAGCCAAAATTTCTAGTTGTGCATTTAGTGAGCATTCAAGAAGAAAGCATCAAATCTAACTACCTGCTTCTTGTGCATTCAACTGATTTTCAAAAGGAAGAAGGGTACATTAATTACAAAAGCTTCTCAACTCCTCAGATTGAACTTCAATGACATTTTACTTGCTCTTTAAGGAGCTTTGGGTTTGTATTTCATATCGTATTCAAATTTCTAATTGTAACAAATTTCAATAAGGATTGAAACTAGGAGGATATATAGGCCCATCCAAGCCTGAAATTGGATTTGCACAAGCCTATGAGAGGCTTGGGGGAAAGATTTTGGTTGGTGCACCTTAGTAAACCAACTTGGTTACTTGTGATCTTGATAAATAATTGGACTGTAGTCTTGATGATTATAGTTGAGATTCCAAAGGAATTGTTTGGGAGAGTGGATGTAGGTGTTGTGCTTGATACTGAACTACTATAAAATTTGATCTTTGTTTATGTGGCTTTGATTTCTCTTTACTTGCTTTATTTATTGTTTCATATCTCTGCACATTCATTCACTGCTTCCATTGCATTTTCACATAGTTCAATTATCTTGTGCATATATTTTTTTAAGTTACAAAAAGTCTTTTGAAAAATCCAATCACCCACCTCTTGGATTGTCTGACTGGACAACAATATAGAAAATTTAGTTTCTAAATAAATCTTTGCGAGGTGGCCAACAATACTTTTGATTTCTGATTTTAATATTGAATATATAAAAGCAGACATAAATTTGCTCTCTAACTTTTTTTCTCATGAATTCTTAAGGGAATGGATTGCAAAAGAACTTCGATCAATTTGTCATCCAAAAGGTCAAATTATTTGGGGAAAACACCCTTAGAAGCCAATTAGAGGATAGCTGAAAATGAGCTAATTCCTCCATATTTCAATCCATGAATTCCCTCAAATGCCTATTCCCTCATAAATGGAGTTTGGGAGACCCATATCTTGAACAAGAAAAGAATTTTAGAAGGGGCATGACAGCCCTAGCAAATTACTTTGCCAAAAAAGAATATTCTTTAAACATGATAGAGAATTGATAAAATCATTGGGAGAAGAGTCATCTAAGACAACTTCCAAACTAGTAAGTCTTTTTGATCTCTATGATTTAATAGAGATGCCCTCAATAGTCAAGTTTAAAAAGCTAGACTACCGAGAAAAGGCTTAGCTAGTTCTAACCCAAGAACTTTAAGAAACAATTCATTAAAAGGCAACATAGCCTCATGAAACTAAATATTGCTAAAGAAATTAAAATGTCCCTTATAGAAATTTAAGCTTTTCTGCTCACCATTCCTTCCATGAACACCATTGCCAACCTAAGGGAGATTAGAGCCTATCAGATTAATCTCAATAGACTATTTGCTACACTTGGCATGTTTCTAATTGTAGTTTCAACTATACTATATGAAGTCCAGAGAGATGAAGACTTTCTAAAGTTAGAAATCTGTAGTGGAATAGAAGATAGGAAACTAGGAGAAGTTATTCTCCTTCCAAATTTATAACATTGATCGTTTTGATGACAATGATAGCATGCTGTTGACCTCTGGATTGATTTTGATGATAACAAAAGTATTTAAATATAAATTATTAAATTACTAATATTATTTATGAGGATGTGCAGTTTCAAATTTCAAGTACTCATAATTTTTAAATATTTTTCGACAACTAAATAAAGAACCACCACTCAAGAGCTTAGTAAAGAAACTCTAGACTAGACACATCTTAAAAAATTTTAATGAAGATTAAATCAAGTTAAGAAGATAAGTCTAGCATAGAAATCAAATTAGAGAATAAAGGCTGTTTAAGAACCCATGGCATGCTTGGCACGCCAGTTGAGTCGACCTATTAGAAGTCTGAGCCGACCTAGTCTCAGAAGGCAACAAAAGACAGAGACTGAATTTTCAAACAGTATTCAGTGAGCTGACCAAGTTTCATATGAGCTAATCCAGACAGAGAGTTAGTCGATTCAGAGGATCAGTAAGCCGACCTAGTCTCAGAAGACAAACAGAGATAGAATATGAAATTTTGGATCAAGTCTACTGAGCTAACAAGTAATCACTGAGTCGACCCAAAGATCAACTGAGCCGATCCAAACTGGGCCTGAGCCAATCCAGATACAATGAAGAAGTCAAGACAGAAAGTCAGTTTCAGCCATCTGATACTGAGTCGACCCAGAGGGTTGTGAGTCAACTCAATGAGGAACTGAGCCGACTCAGAAAAGGTTGAGTCAACCCAGTGATTGTAATGGTTAGTTTTTAAACTGTAGTTTTTGCCCTCGATCACTTCCAACGGCTAGTTTCTCTCTTTTAATGGTTAGAATATTAAATACAGCCATTTTAGGTGACTTAAAGTGATGGAAAACCTCAGGAGTATAGAAGAAAAATCTTTGAAGCATTGAAGATACTTTAAAATTTATATTGAAGAGTATTCAAGTCATTTTTCAGTGCATTCAAGTTTGTGAGCCAAATAGTGAAAAGAATGACTAATTTTTAGATAATTCTTTATCCTTCTATCATCCTCAAGTTGAGAGAAGTCAGCCATCAATATTGAAGATCTCCACCTATCTCTCTCAAGTATTCAAGGAGAAG
>KE505301.1:315335-339707 GCA_000441515.1 Elaeis oleifera | reverse complement strand
TTATATATATATATATATATATATATATATATTTGAGTTGCATCTGGCATCATTTTATAAAGTTATACCTTTTTTTAAAATTAGAGAATGAGGATTCCACATCAATAATCTCACCCATCAAGAGTGATCCACTATCTCTAAATTACTTACATAAAAATCATGTGATTTGAAGATCTCTGGCACTACATATCCAGTGGTCAAAAGTGGATGGTTAAATAATAAGTAATATATATTTTTGATTACTTAATACATAGGTTAGGGATCTCCAAATTATTTAATTTTGGTATATAAGCAGTTTAGAGGTAATAGATTACATCTAGAGTTTGGATCATCAATATGAAAAATCTCATCATCCAATTTAGAAAAGGATAAAAATTAGATTTCGATGGATCTAGTTGTTGAATTTATGAATGCATGTCTTTTAATATATAATATGAAAGCCCTAGAATCCAATATCAAGAAACAACCTCCATAGGCCTCTATATTCTCCAAGGATTCTTGTCATAGCCTTACCTCTAGTCGACTATCTTTTTTGAAAAAATTATAGGGATACCTCTTTAACTTTGGGTCAATCTCACTTACACCCACTCGATTTAAAAATTACCAAACTAATCCTTCAAATTTTCAAAATATCCTAAACTGATCCTACTATTCATCTCTATTAACAAAATGGTGTTATATGACCATCATATAATAGTATAAAATTATATGTGGCCAAACTATCCTTAGCATAGATTGCTCATAGGGTGTAAGTATCGACCTCAAGATGCTCCAAAACATGTGAGGCATCATGTGACCTTACTGAATCATTTCCAATAATCCTTGGTCTTATATTTAGAGAAACCCCAAATTAGGGAGAGGGGGATGGAGGGTTAGGGTAGGAGTTCGAGGAAGACTATGGAGGCATCTCAAGCAACTTCCTCCTATTCCCTATTTTCTTAGCCTATTGATTTTTGTCATTATGGAACAAGGTTAACTTTGAGGACCTCATGGACCATTAAATGTTAGATGTATGCCTGAAGCCAATCAAGCTGGCACATTAATTCTTTTTAAGATATAATTTTATACATGATCTAATTAATTAAGACAGTTAATTTATTCATATAGTGTATGTATCTATGAATCATCTAAAAATTAACAAGATGATAACACATATTCTCAAAATTAAAATTTAAAATATATGTCATTGATGGTTAATTTAAATTACTCATGATTGATCGATCATCACGGAGATGGTGATTAATCCGATTGGTACATGGATCACTTTTTTTAGGATAGATGAGTCTCGAGTCTACAGCGTGGAGACATTAGAGTGAGAGTCAGATGATTGATAGAGAACAATGATACTGAGCATGATCAATACGAGAAGTCACTTAGATGTCTACTCACTCGTCAGTGACATTCTCGATACTGTAGTTGTGTGAGTGATTCTTAGAGCTACGGTGCCTCAGCTACTCACAGTGAGGTTGTTGTAGTTTGACTGCATATAAACTTGGTCTCCTAGCTATTTGGGTCCTTACTATGTATGTTGGCTATAGTAACTTTGCTGTAGAAGTAGGATGCACACTTAGAAGGAATCCATCGATCATAGTAGTTAAAGAGTAGTCCTATATGATTTATGAAGTGGAGTTTATAAAATCGTGACCACGATATAGTAAATTATGAAAAAGAGTTTTATGAGATTTTATGATTTGAACTCGAGCAGATTAAATCTTACATATGACAGAAATAGAATTTGATGAGTTTTTCACAATTCCATCTTATCGGAACTCACGATAGAAGAACTGAATCACACGGTAACTATACCTAGAAGTTTATTCCTCTATTTTGTTGGATTACCACTACATGCTATTAGACGTCACTGATAGATTATGGGACCAACGAAATTATTTTGATGATCAATAATTTTCGATTGATGAGTTAGAATTGTTTCAATCTATTGAAAGAAGTTTTGATGATATTTTGATGGAGATCAAAATATTTCTTACTACCAGACAGAATAGAATCTATGGGATCACATATAAAAGAGATCTTGACTAATCAAATTATTAAACCACAATTTTGAATCGTAAATCGCAAGTGGACTTAATTATCAATTTGATTGATAATTGGAATAAAATATAAAAGCTACATTGAGAACTTGTTAAGAGTTAGTAAGTTATAGGACTAAATTATAATTGTTAAATATTATTTGATTTGATTTAATTTGATTAGTTTTGATTTGAGTTTGATTCAAATTAGGTTTTACAAGTCTAATGAGATTAGACCTAATGAATACTTGACCCAAATCTATCTAGATTAGGTTTGACATAATCTTTAGCAATGTTTGATTCAGATAGGATCCTAGTCAATTTAAATTAGATTTAATTTTATTAGATGTGGTTTGAATTTGATTTGGATTGGGTTTCATTAGTTTAATGGGATTGGACTTAACCCAATCTAAATTGGACTCCAACTTCCATTTAGATTTGGACTCAACCTTGACCAAATCAAACAAAGAGATCATGCCATACGTCATCACACCCCACATGGTTTCACATTGAGAAAGGAGAGGGTGTGAGATGTTTTTTGGTGTGAAGGAATAGGGAGCACATGGTGTTGGGTGGCAACTAAAGAGATAGAGTCCAACTCTATCTCAACAAACTCCCAACTAACCTTAGATTTTGAATTTAAATATGACGGGATAATTATGGGTGCTTCCCTGAAAGAGATAAGATCATCTTTGGATGCCCCATGAAAAAAGATTGGTGTGGAGAATTTTGAGGATGCCCCAAGATTGTTGGGTGTTGGGAGGACCTTTAACGTGAAAGGAGAAAATATGTGGGACACCCCTTCTACTTCTTCTTTCTTACAACCAAGTTGTTGGTTGTTGTTGGTAACTTCTTTCTCTCTCCATTGTCCAAGAGTTGGATATATCTCCCTCTTTCACTCTCTCAAAGATGTCCAAGTGTTGGATATTAAAATCAGATTTGATCTGATTTATTTTCTTGATCTATAAGATGGATGGTTCTCCTCTTTCTCTCTTCAGATCTAGTCCAAGAGTTAGACAAGAAGGAAGAACAAGAGATCTAATCTCTTATCTTCTTCTATAGATATTAATTTTTCTCTTGAGAAGAGAAAAATGAAAAAAAAATCAGATTTGATCTGATTTCGAGTTTTTCTATGGACCTATTTGATTTCTTTGAGAAGAGAATCAAAAGATCAAACTGATTCGACAATCTAGAGAGCGATCTCTGCAAGACAGCTAGCATTCCGATGAGATCGAGATCTCCTGATCAGATCAGTCTCGATGGATACCTATAGAGGTCGAACACTTGTGCAGTTATAATAGGACCTCGAAGATATTTTAGATCATCAGATTGTCGGATCGCTGTGAAGATCTATCAACGAAAGATAAAATCCAATCTTTTCTTAAATTTTATCTTGTATATATGATGATATCTGGATTATGAGATTTGATCTCTTGGTATGCTAGATTAGATTAGATCTAATTAAAAATTATTTATTATTGCTCTGATATAAGATTGCCCTGACATAACGGTAGAACATTATGTTGAATGGCTATCCTAGAACAATATTGAAGTAATATAGAAATTTTATTTCTTTGCATACTCTATATGTGTTTAAAATTTTAAATTTCTGCATGCATACCTGTCATTATGTGATGTTGATATCCAACAGTGGTATTAGAGCTAGGTTATTAATGCAAGATTAAGATCTTGATATTAGATCTAAAAATTATTTTTGATCTGAAAATTTAAATTTTAATTAATCACAAGGATGATTTTAAATCTGAAAATTTAATTTTAGATCTGAAATTAAGAATATTCTTGATCAAAGAGATGGAACTCATGATCTAAAAATCTATTTTCAAATCTAAAATTTGAAAGGCTGAAATTCATGTGATGGATTTTGAGATCTAAAATGCTATTTTCAGATCTGAAATTCAGATTAATTTATGTTCATGCATTGTGTTTCAGATCTAAAAATTAGTTTTCAGATTTAAAAATTTAATTTCTTATGTTAATAAATCTAAAATTAATGATTAGTGAAAGTCACGTGATGCCTTCATTAATCAAATTTTAGATATATATTTATCTTAATGTTCATGCATCTAAAATTCTGAATCTAATTTTATGTGATGTGAATTTTATTAGATCTAAATTTTCTTTATTATATATCATGCATGAGATGATGTTCATAGATAGAGACCTGTCTTGATGTGATCAATGAGAGCATAGATATATTAAATTAGGATAATTTGATTGAACATAAAATAAATTTGATGAGTCAATCTAGATTCATCCTAACATAATATTATCCTAGCATAATATGTCATTATATTGTATGATTGTCCTAGGATAAAAGAGATTGATGTAACACCATAAGAAATTATAGCATGAACATAAAAGATTATGTAATAATCATAAGGATTATGAGATAATCATAAGGACTATATGATAGTTATATGCGTGTCTTTCATGGATACATATAGTGATCACCTTGAATCATTATAAGCCCTTGGAGTAGGGTTGTACCATGAATGCACGATTGTTTGGTTTGCAATTTGCAATCTGTGGTAACATAAACCAATGGATTGAGCCAATTTGAACTAGTTGATCAATTAGTATTTACTAGGGATGGAAATTGGGTCGGGTCATAAATAGGTCGGATCAAAAAATCATCAATCCAAACCCGATCTGTTTATTAAACGGATCAAAAATTCAAATCTAAATCTGATCTGTTTATTAAACAGGTAACCTGATCCAATCTATTTAATTTATTTATTAAATAGATCAAATTAGGTTAAATAGGTTAAACGGATTAAATGGGCTAAACAGAATAAACAGATCGGGTTAAATGGGTCAGAAAGAGGTTAAACAGATCTTAAACAGGTTAAACAGATCTTAAATAGATTATACAGGTTAAACATATTAGGTTAAATGGGTCAGAAATAGGTTAAATAGGTTAAACAGGTTAAATAGATTATCTGACTCAATCCGATCTGAATATTAAATGGGTTAAACAGGTTAAACAGATCAGATATCTAAAACCCAATCTAACCCACTTATTAAATGGATTAAATGGGTTGATCCATTTATGACCTAAATTCGTTTAGCCTAAATCCAAATCTATTTATGACGGATCGAATACGGATCGAGTTGGCGGGTCGGATCATATTTTGCCAGTCCTAATATTTACGGCAAGGGATAGAATGCTAATTACTTAATTAGGTCTGTTGCTCATGCACAGGGAGCCTCCCACCAATCTTGAACTTACCTAGCCAATTTGATCGATTATGTTTCTTATTGGGTGCCAAGATTTGAGTTCACCATATATGTTGTAATTGTACCTTGATTTGATCTTGGTGAACCAAGTAAGGATCTCTCAAGTAGATCCATATTAATTATGGATTTATATTAGATGTAAATAAGTAATTAAATTAAAGAGATCTAAATTAAATCTCCTCGCATAATATTAAGCCTAGCGATCTTCCACCGTTGTAGATGTGCGAGCATGCTACTAATGTTAATCATTTTCGACTGATCACAGTAGTTCAATTGCATCGAAAATATGCAACCACTCTGTTAGCATTAGATGCTTCAGGGCAGAAATGGGGTTGGGCTCAATATCTATCAGTTAAGAGACCCAATAACGGCTTTACACCTGCTAATGAACGATGGGTCTAACTTAATTAAGAAATGTGATCAATATCTGTCAGGGGAGCCCATATAAATTAGAGACTGAATCGTTGCAACATGCTTAGAGAAGTATTGGATAAGAGTTGTCTACTCATCGGTGTGCGTATTACTAATATCTGTCAAATGAAGTGTATGTACATTGGTGGGAATGCAGTACTATCATGAGAAATTTTTGTTTCTCCACTCGAGTAGTGTAAAAGATTCAAAAAATAGTGAGAGCATATTTATTTTAAAAGTCTCTAGAATAATTTAAATCAGGTATAAATATTTAATTAGAATCTCTACTCTCTGATAGAATTAAAATCGACTTTCAATCTTCATAAACTTAGAATCAATTGACTAACCAATCAAGTTATAAAGATTGGCTCAGGAACCTAAAATGGTTTTAAGCTCCAAAAAGTTGAGCTAACCAGGATATCCCTATATTACCAAACCGTCCCATATTGATCAAAGGGCAATCAGTTCATGATCATTGCTTGACAATGATTAAAGACTTAGGTGAGCTTATGAAGCTCGGCAGACCATGCATAAAGAATTGAGAATGGATATGATCTTTCAATTTCTTTCAAGTTCATATGAAAGTTTATAGTAAACTATCATATGAATATAATTGATTGCACCTTGGCTAAGTTATTGGACATGTTGGTGACTACTGATGAGACCTTGAAGAGTTCAAGAAGAAAGATTTCTACATATCTGGTGAACCTAAAGAAAGAAATAGGAGACATGCTTTCAGAAGGTATATTGGGTCTATTTGATATTAGTATCTGAGCAGATAGTGAGTGCCATAGAATTTGAGAGATCCAAAGATGAGATAGATCCAAATATATGTAGTACCTCAGGTTTGATCATATTGAAGATAATGGAATAAATAAATTGAAAAAGATATGGGCTCCTCGGATTAAGTCTCGAGTCGTTTCAGATTTATGGATTTTGCCTTCAAGAAAAGATGGCCAAATCACCCTTTATGGGATATTGGGTGAGGACCACTAATATATTTATCCTGACATATTTTGATGTATACAATCCATTTGATGAGCTAGTCAGGGTTGATTCTCTTTACTTCATTACTTATATTAGTGACTGTTCATAATATGGGTATTTGTGTAAGGCACAAATATAAAGTAAGAAAAGTTCAAAAATTTAGATATGAAGTAAGAAATAAATTAAAATACTCTTAAAATTTTTGATAAGATCGAAGAGGTGTATGCCTTAATAAAATTTTAACCTATCTCAAAAAAATGGTAGTCTCATAATGGACTCTTCCTAGTGCACCTCAACTTGATGGGATATCGAGAGCAGGAATAGGACTCTATTTGATATAGTTCGATCCATGATGAACATCATTGATCTTTCCTTATTTTTTAGGAATATGCTTCACTTAATGAATAAAATTTCCTCTAAGTCTTTCTTATCACGTCGTACGAGATATGGCATGATTAAGGATGTCCAGCTCATATCTAGCGATGGCAGGCGGATAAGTTAGAGGTTAGATCTATGAGACTCATTTCAAGGTATCCTAAAGATTTTAGAAATACTATTTTCATCCTAAGGATCACAATGTGATTGTGATCCAGCTTGCTATATTCTTGAAGAAATTATTTATCCAAGATGTAGATAGTGGGAGAAAAATTGAGTTCAAAAAGAGAAAATCTTTTAAGAGCAACAAGTCATAGAACCTATAGAACCTATTCATGTTAAGCCAGTATATGTAGTCCCTCCTTCATCTCTAGATCTAGTTCAATCTCCGATCTTACTGAAAAATACTTAGTTATTTTAACAGAGGATAGAGAGAAAGTGTTCCTCAAAGGAGATAAGGAACATGAAAGTGATGTGATTAAATCATTTGATTTCATCAGGAATGAGAAAAATATGTGTTTATAAGAAGGTTAGTGAGAATATTATCATGATCCTCATATTGTACGTAGATGACATCTTTCTAATTAGAAAAGTTATTTCTATACTGACATCGATTTAAAATTTGATTGTCTAAATAAATTCTCCATAAAGACCTTAGGAAGCATCTCGTAAAGGTCTATAAGATAGATCTAAGGGCATGCTAGACCTTTCACAAAAGATGTCCATAAAAGAGGTGCTGAAGGGGTTTAGCATGAAAAACTTCAATAAGGATTTCTATCCTTTAGGCATGAGATTGATCTCTCTAAGAAAATATATTCGAACATATTTGAGGAGATACAGTACATGAGCTAGATCTCTTATGCTTTGATTAAAGAAAATCTCATGTATGCTATGCTATATACATAACTCGATATAGATCTTATTGTAAGTGTTACAAGCAAATATCGATTGAATCCAGATTGAGAGCACTGAATAGCTGTAAAAATATTTTTAAGTACTTAAGAAGTACTTAGAATATGATCTTTGAGAGGAGAAAAAAGTTAAGGATACAAGGATTCACAATTCAAACTTAATATCTAATATTGATGGTAGAAAATCTACATCAGGATATATTCTTTAAGCAATGAGATTCGATAAATTAGAAGAATTTCAAATAATCGATCATTGCAGATTTTAGAAGCTGAGTATGTCATTGCTTATGAGATAGCTAAGAAAGTATTTTGATTTATCGCAGAACTAGGTGTAATGTCATAAGATGATACAACACTGTTCTTTGGTAACATAAGTGCCATAGCTCTAGCTAAAGAGCCTAGGTCTCACTAGAGTTTCTAGCATATAAGAGCGATGATTCGCAACTATTCCGAGAAGTAAGACTTCAAGGATTAAAGTAGACCCCATGCAAATGTGGTGGGTCCACTGACTAAACAACTTAGCCAGCCAGGACCAAAACACATCTGGGAGAAGATGGGGCTTAGGTTGTGGTAGATTGGCTTTAGTGTAAGTAGGAGGTTGTTAGATGTATATCCTGAAAGCCAATCAAGCCAACACATTAATTCTTTCTAGGATATAATTTTATATTTGACCTAATTAATTAGGACGGTTACTTCCATTCATGTAGTGTATGTATCCATAAATCATTCAGAGAATTAACAAGATGATGACATATATTCTTAAGAATTGAGAATTTGAAATATGTGTCATTGATGATTAATTTCTAAATTGCTCCCGATTGATGGGTCATCACGAAGATAGTGATTGATCTAATCGGTGCATGGATAGATAAATCTTGAGTCTACAGTGTGGAGATACTGAAACGAGAGTGCAGGTGGTTGTTAGAGAATAATGGTACTGAGCATGATCAATACAAGAAGTTACTTGAATGTCTACTCGCTCTTTAGTGACATTCTCGATGCTATAGTTGTGTGAGTAGTTATTAGATCTACGGTGCCTCGGCTACTCATAGTAAGGTTGTTGTAGTTTGACTATACATAAACTTGATCTTCTAGTCATTTGAGTCTTCGCTGTGTATGTTGGCTATAGTAGATTCGCTGTAGGAGTAGGGTGCATATTTAGAAGGGATCTATTAATCTTAGTAGTTAAAGAGTAGTCCTATGTGATTTATAAAGTCGAGTTTATAAGACTGTGGCCATGATATAGTAATTATGGAAAAAATTTCATAAAATTTTATGATTTGAACTCGAGCTGATTAAATCTTATATATGACAGATGATGGAGTTTGATGAGTTTTCATAACTTTTATTTATCGAAACTTATGATAGAAGAACTGAATCATACGGTAACTACACCTAAAGATTCATTCTTCTATTTTGCTGGATTGCCACTACATACTGCTAGACGTCATTGGTAGATTGTGGGATCAATGAGAATTATTTTAATGATTAATAATTTTTGATTGATGAGTTAGAATTATTTCAATCTATTTAAAAGAGTTTCATTGATATTTTGATGGAGATTAAAATATTTTTTACTACCAGACATAATAGAACCTATGGGATCACATATAAAAAAAGTCTTGACTGATCGAATCGTTGAATCATGATTTTGAATCATAAATCGCAAGTGATCTTAATTATCAATTTGATTGATAATCGGATTAAAATATGAATATTACATTGAGAACTTGCTAAGAGTTAGTAAGTTATAGGAGGACTAAATTATAATTATTGTATATTATTTGATTTGATCAAATATTAAGATTGGATCCTAATCGAATTAAATCAGATTTAATTTGATTAGTTTTGGTTTGATTTTGACTTAAATTAAGTTTCACAAGTCTAATGAGATTAGGCCTAATGAATATTTGATCCAAACCTATCTAGATTAGGTTTGACCTAATCTTTAGCAATATTTGATTGGGATAGAGTCTCAGTCAATTTAAATCAGATTTAATTTGATTACATATGGTTTGAATTTGACTTAGATCGGATTTCATTAGTCTAATGAGATTGGACTTAATCCAATCTAAATTAGACTCCAACTTTCACTTGGATTTGGACTAGACCTTAACCAATCAAACAAGAAGATCATGCCACATGTCATTGTGCACCATATGTTTTCATGTTGAGAAAGGAGAGGGCATGAGATGTTTTTGGCATGGAGGAATAGGGAGCACATGGTGTTGGGCGGCAATTAAAGAGATAGAGTCCAACTCTATCTCAACAAACTCCTAACTAACCCTAGCTCTTGAATTTAAATATGAGAGGATAATTGTGGGCACCTCCCTGAGAGAGATAAGATCATCTTTAGATGCCCAATGAAAAAGGATTGGCATGGAGAATTTTAAGGATGCCCAAGGTTGTTGGGCATTGGGAGGATCTTCAACGTGAAAGGAGAAAATATGTGGGATGCCCCTTTACTTCTTTCTTACAACCAAGTTGTTGGTTGTTGCTAGTAACTTCCTTTCTCTCTCTCTTATCTAAGAGTTGGACATATCTCCCTCTTCCTCTCTCCCAAAAATATCCAAAAGTTGGATATTAAATCAGATTTGATCTGATTTATTTTCTTGATCTATGAGATGGACAGTTCTCCTCTTTCTCTCCTCAGATCTAGTCTAAGGATTGGACAAGAAGGAAGAACAAGAAATCTGATCTCTTATCTTCTTCTATAGATCTTGATTTTTTTCTTGAGAAGAGAAAAGTAGAAAAAAATTAAATTTGATCAGATTTCGAGTTCCTCATATAGATCTATTTGATTCTCTTGAGAAGAGAATCAAAAGATCAAACCGATTCGATAATTCAGGAAGCGATCTCTGCAAGCGAGCTAGCATCCCGATGAGATCGAGACTTTCTGATCAGATCAACTTCGGTGGATATCTGTAGAGATCGAATATTTATGCGGCTACAATGGGATCTCGAAGACATCCTCAGATCATCGGATCATTGGATCGCGATGAAAATCTACCCATGCAAAGATAAAACTCAGATCTTTTTCTTAGATTTTATATTACATATATGATGATGCCTGAGTTATGAGATTAATCTCTATGCATGTTAGACTAGATTAGATCTAATTAAAAATTATTTTAATATTATTTTGACATAAGATTGTCCTGACATAATGGTAAAATGTTATGTTGAATGGTTGTCCTAGAATAATATTGAAGTAATATAGAAATTTTATTTTGCTGCGTACTTTGTATGTGTTTAAAAATTTTAAATTTCTACATGCATACTTGTCGCCATGTGATATCAATATCCAATATTAAAAATCTTAGCCAATTATTTCTTGGATGTAAAATGTATGAGGTACATTGCCATTTTTCTCTTTTCATGTTTATTCTACGATTTTTGACTTTAATCTCCAACCTCAACTTGGTGTTCCAAGTAAATGGAAGCTGTGGTTACTTTTATTGGCACAATGCACCTTCAAAGACAAGGGACAAGGACATCATTAACATGCTCTTGCATGTAATGGAATGAAAGCTCAAGGCCTAGCTGTCGAGCCAGAGAAGAAGGATCAAATGAGGGATGTTCTGTATGCCAGCAACTTAGGTTGTTATGGCTAATTATTTTATGTTGTCTCAATTTTGAATATTTGAGTTGTTGAGGATCCCAAGTTGAATGTTTGGGGTTTGCGGAGTGTCCCAGGCTAGTTAATTTGGGGTTTGTCTTAGGCTAAATATTTGTTTTGGGAGCTATACAAACTTATTTTATAATCATCCGATATACTAAGATCAATTTTTACACTAGAAGCAATCCAAAGGTTTTTGATTCCAAATCTCTTCCAATTGCGCACCTTGCATATTTCAAAGCTGAAATGTATAAATGGATATTCAATATAGATAACCCTAACCTTTATTATTTCACTTATATCCCTCCACTTTTTAGTTATTCCACCGACATCCCTATACTTCAATTATGTTTTAGCTACACCCCTTTATTTTACGGATATTGTAGATACATCCACCTCATATAAACTGAAAATTGTAAATAGAGATACCATAGCAGATGCAGACTATGGGTACATATCTGTATGATTACACTTAGATATGTACTATATCATTGACTGATACCTAACAATGTAGAATGGAATCATAAAAAAAATTTAAAAAATCAGAATACAATTCAAATACTTGGATACATGCTATTGCTGCTATTTCATAAATAATTCCAAACAAAAGAATTAAAACACAAATAATGCATAATCAAAAGAGAAGAATAATTATATTAGCACATGAATGTTCAAAATAAAGTCAAAATAGATCATACCATAATATCTCATAATGTATCATAATGCATCACAAGATATCACAACATATCACAATGTTTCACAATATATACCAAAAGTATAATCGCAAAAGTGATATACAAAAAGTATCACAACATACTCAAAAGCATCATATCGAAAATGTGCTAAACCAAAAGTATCTTAATATACACCAACCCATAAATATGACCCTTCAAGCCCTTTTTGAAAATAGATATAGAACATCATGGCTCTAATAGTGCTTCTACTTGTTGTGAGGTGGGTGCTTGTTACGAGGAGATAGATAGGGGGGCTGCAGATTATAAGGCACACAGGAAGGCATCAGAAAGTGAGCAAGCAGGCAAAGAGATTGCAAGTTGTAAGGAGGCAAGTAGGGAGGCTTCTAGTTATGAGGAGGTAGGCATAGAGGTTGATAGCTATGAAGAGGTACACTACGAGGTTGCAGTTTTCTTCTCTGATGGTATCCTAATGTCTTGACCTAGAAAATCTATACTTATGATGATACATAAGTACATATGAG
The DNA here is from genome assembly GCA_000441515.1 of Elaeis oleifera. Lineage (NCBI taxonomy): Eukaryota > Viridiplantae > Streptophyta > Magnoliopsida > Arecales > Arecaceae > Elaeis > Elaeis oleifera. Next base: position 326,900 of record KE505301.1, on the reverse strand, counting down.
ATAATAGTTTATGAGTGATGAAACATGAGTACATATGAGATAATAATGTTTGAGTGATGAAGCATAAGTATATAATACTTATCTCCTTTCTCTTTTGCAATGCCCTTAATTAGTGTCTTGATTGGATCTATTATCCTAATCCTTATTTTTGTCTTCTTCTTCCTAGGCCCTTTGCAAGTCCTAGGGTTATAACCCTACTGAAGGCAATTCCTTCATCTTAGACAGATAAACTTGCTTTTGATTCTAGTAGAATCCTTTGGCTCATCTTCTTCTTTTCTTCTTACCTTTTTGAATCTTTTTAGAGGAGTCCTTAGGGGAGGGGAGCAATAGTGGGGTTTCCTATCCTTGGCTAAGACTACATACTAGGGACTAGCTGAATGATTTGTCATAAGTCCTAGCAAAGGTATCTTTGTTGTACCAAATATTTATAAAGTACTTTGCCTATTTTCTAATGAATATAATTATTGCCACAACATGGTATCCTAATAGATCCCATCTCCTACATCCACAAGCGATCTCCTCCAAGTTGTAACATATCGCTTATTACAATAAACTTCAAATCTCTGCCTTTCTCCCCATGTACAATCACAATGTATAACCTCTAACTTAGCTCTCTTCAACTTCTTCTATATCCTTAGGCATAGAGGACCTCCAAGACTTTTCTCCTAGCTCGGAAGTGTTGTATTAACAACATTCTTATAGTCTCTAATAAGATGATTATAGGCTTATCTCAAGCATCGGTTATATACTTATTGAAGGATTCGCATATATTATTCAACAGTATATTGAACTTCTATCTTAAGCTGATTGCATATCTCAACCACAATTCAATTAGCTATTGTATGAGCCATTGCCATGCTTTCTTATCAAACTGTTAAATCTACTATATGGTAGCTTCAAAGTCATATGATATGGTCAATCCGGCATATTTTCAGAATACATCTTAAAATTTTTGCCCTTGAACCCTGTACTTTTAAAATTTGCATGCATATGCTGCATACAAAATTTATGATTAGCACTGGGGAATATAATTCAAAATATCTTAATTAGACCCTATAGAAGTGTTGAACAAGTGAACAAACTAGTACAAAGTTATGTGCTATTAACACAACATATACTGAACAACCAGTACTTACTTTTTTTTATCCTACATGAAGGTCCATCCATATTCCTCCATGGGCTCAATATCTCTTAATAAGCATGTAAGAAATCAACTCTAGCTGTCCTTGATCTTTACCTCGACCATGGCCCATGCAATGGAGAATATATTGTCATTACCATCCTTCCCTACTATAGCTAGTAGTTATCCCCCAAAGGATCTCCTTAAGTGGCATTCATCAAGTCCAATGATAGGTTTACACCTCTTATAACCCATACTTTCATGAGCCAAGATAGCAATGCAACCTTCTAAAATAGGCTAGCTGCCCTGATCTACTCTTTAACTTCCAACAACATAGTACTCTTGAGTTTAGTTTCTTGATAGTCTTATAATACTCCTATTGATGGGTATACTACTTTTTTTGGCTCCTTTAAATGATCTCCAATGCTCTTGCCTAGGCTCTATAGCACTGGATCTTAGAATAAAACCTTGACATCCCTCCTCAGTTGCCCTTTGAAGCCTTTAACACCTCCACTTTACATCAAATCCCATCTCCTCAAAGTACTTCTCCATAAGAAATTGGATGTCATATTATGATTTTCAAATTGTCTTCTATACTTGTACACTATCTGGAAGGTTTTGATCTAGTAGACATCCTCCCTTGATACTAGTGAAGCATTTATCTGCCACCCATGACCTTCTTGCATACCATCATAACCTTACTTCTCTAATTCTTTTATACACAAAATTAGATTCCTCATGAATCGAATAAAGGCTTAGCACCATTTTAAATATAGTTGTGGAGTTGAACTTCATCCCAACCACAAGCTTGACTACCTTATTAATATCTAAATTTATTGAATTCAAGATAACTTGTATCCTAAATTTCATCTTCTGAATCATTATTATCAACCAAGTTGTGGAGCTCACATCTATACTACTCTCGGATTCTCTCCCTACTGGTTGCTCTCTTCAAAAAAATCTGCATCTAAGAAATCATTATCATCCTCCTCATCTGACTCCCTTAGCTCATTATAGAATGTATCAATGTCATCACTGGTGCCACTACCATCAATAGGCTCAACAATGATAACATCTCATTTTTTATTCCCCTTCCCAGTAGCTATCTCCTCCTTATGTGTGGTTGCAACTCCCTTCCCCTTGCCATCAATAACTTTATCTTTTCAATTGCAGCTGATTTTCTCTCACCAATATTTTCGATAGATATACTTTTAATCATAGTCTTTATGCTCTAGAATATAGTTGCTTTTATGGCTATAGCTGCAGACCTTACTATCTCAACCTTATTTCCCCCTTGATGAGGCATTTCTCCACTGGCTACTACCATGGTACCTATGGATCCAACAATGATTGGTGAAGGCTAATGGGACGGAAGCAATGGAACATCATAGTAGCTCACCCTTAGTGCATCCACTTGGTGCTCCACATATATTTCAACATCTCTCCCTCTTGTCGCCCACAATATATCTAAAATATTTCTATTACACCTAAGTTCCCTCAAGCCATTATCAAAGATGCATCTAATATGAGGTAGTAAAATAGGTATAATTTTTGTACGCTAACTACTCCATCATATCTTCAAGCTTTATGATACTAAACTTATCCGGATCATAATTATCAAAGTAGCTGACAGATCCCCCATTATAATAAAAGTGAGGGAGATGCTTGATGGATCCACCATTATGAATCTTTAATATATAAATCACTAACCATTCCTACATGAACATAAGTCACAATGACATTACAAATGAACAAGTAATCCACAATGAAAGTAAATCACATTAACAAGAAGAAATTATGCATCAATGGATGAAATAGATACTAGACTTATATAAAACTTATATGAAAATGGATAACCTTCAAACTTACTAATATGAACTTACATGAAAATAGATAACTTTATGAAATTGATAAAAATGAGATAACTACATCAGTGACCTTAAGTCAAAATAGATTACTCTATGAATATGGCACATTCAACTTACACGAAATCAATAATAAGTATAGCCATAACATACAAGGAACTATAGTTCCATTACAAGAGATAGTAATAAATGCCTTGCACTAAGTTGACAATTATTGCATGCATGCGTTGACTTCTATTTTAAAGGTTAAAAACTGAAATAGAGTGTTAAAGTCAACTAACCATTTATGAGCTAGTTTAGTATAAAAATTACAGCAATAGTTAAGGCTTTTCTTATACTTTCACAATGCATTCAAAAGACACCACATCAATCAAAAACTATGTGCTCTTAAGGCTTTTGCTATGGCTCTTGTAGTTAGAAACACAGTTTAGCATCCATAATGGCTACTGCAGTGAAAAGATTTTTTTATACTTCCACTATAGCATAGTTAGGCTAAAAAGGGTATGAGACATACAAAAAAATGGTGAATAAGTATCCAAATAATACATAAGGGACCATAGCACATGGGCATAAAGGCAAAAAATTTTTGAAGAAGGAACTATCAGACACCAACCATTTGACCATAGTTAAGATATACCACAACACACTATATACCAGTGAGCACTACATGCATGTAAACTATATTAAACCATGAAACCATATAGATCAATCAACCATATGCATGAACTAGCAAATTTTGGCCTTTAAACCTAGGGTTTTGATGTAAAATGAAGTTAGCTTCTAAACAAACACCACAACCATAATGTATACTAAATTAAGCTTTGTTAAGAAAAATTTTATGAAAAATACTACTGATCAAAGAAGAGGTAAAGCTTCCTTTATAGCTCAATAGAGACTCTTTGAATACCTACTATGATGGTGCATAAGGAAGGAGAAATGGCTAGACCCAAGTGGAGAGTGGGATTATCAATGCTCGTTGGAAAATCACTGAAGGATGAAGGATGAAAGCAAGGGATACGAAGGGAACAATGCTCAAGATTAGGACTGGATAGCCAAAATCAGTTTCGAATGGACTAAAAGAGAGAGAAGGCATTTTCATCAATTGAAATAGCTGGCTAATATTGTCCACTGATCGAAAAGCTGAAGGACTGGTTTGAAATATTTTAAAAATTGGAAGGCTAGCATGGCACTCTTTAAGGTAAAGAGGATATAAGTGAGATTAGCCCCAACTTGATGGGTGTCCCTATCATTTTTCTTTTTCTTTTAATTTACTTTTGCCACTTCTCATCTCAAAATCATATCTCTTGACTTGCAAGAAAATCTAGCCCTACATGCTACTCTGCAATTTTTCTTCCACTCTTCTTCTTCACTATACATGAAGAATTCTAGGTACATAAAATAATAGGTATATAAATGATGGGAGTGTTTTGACACTAAATAACAAGGAATTTTGGTGTAATTTCATTTTTGGTCCAATTAGTTCATCTTAGTTGAATTCAATTCTACTGCGATACAAACATGCACTATAGAATGCTATATATGTCAATTTCAAAGATGGATTGACATGACTAATCTTAGGAGCAGAAAGGATCAAGGTGGATGCTAAACATAATGCATCATGAGGATAAGCCAACGCTTTCCATTTTCAATATGGTTGATGTATTGGCCATCAGGATTGTAAAAAACTCTATGGTGCATGCATGTTACAACACCATATAGAACAATCAATAAAATGCATGAACAAACAAATTTTGGCCTCTAAATCTAGGGTAAAGTGGGCCTCTAAATAGCAGCACATAATATGAATTAAATCAAGCTTTGTCAAGGAAAAACTTTGAGAAGAAAGCATTATGGGCTGAAGAAGAGGTGAACCTCCTTTCGTAGCTTGATGGAGACTTCTTGAGCTCTTCAGATACTCACTATGATAGTGCACAAGGAAGGAAGGATAGCCAGACCCAAGTGGAAGGTGAGATTATAAATGCTAATTGAAAAATCACCTAAGGATAGAGGATAGGAGCAGGGGATTCAAAGGGAATAATGCTCGAAATTCGAAAGGCATAGGCGATTAGACTAAAAGAGGGAGAAGGCATTTTGTCAATTGACATGGCAAGGCAATATGGTCCACTGGCTGAAGAGCCAAAGGATCATTTTGAAATATTTTGAGAACTTGAAGGGTTACTTTGGTATTTTTTAAAGTCAAGAGGATATCAATAGAATTAGCCCAAACTTGAGGGGGTGTCCTCATAATTTTTTTTTAGTTACTTTTGCCACTTCTCATTTTAAACTTCTATCCCTTGACTTATAAGGAATCTAGCCCTACATTCTCCTCCATGCCACTTTTTAATTTTCTTCCCACTCTTCTGCTAGGTCTTGTGCATTGGATGTGTAGAATTCTGACACCTGTGACAATAGGTACATATAAATGATACTAGTGTTTTGACAATAAGTGACAAGGGCATTTTTATATAACTTCATTTTTAGTCTAAGAAATTCATCTTGGTTGGATTCAATTCTGTGATGGTACAAATGTGTATTATAGAATGCTCTATAGTTTTGGATAGCCAACATGCCATCCATGTCAAAGATGGACAACTATGACTAATCTCGAGAATTGAGATGATTGTGGAGGATTTTAAACACAATACATCACGAGAATAGGCCATAGCCTTCCATTTTCAATATGGTTGACATGGTGGCTATTAGGGTTATACAATATTCTACAGTGCAAAACACACATCACAGGGGATCTGAGTCCATCTTGGCTCACTCTTTTGCAATCATGGAGACCATTATTGTGGATCTCCTGTGATTTTTGGTACTGGAACTCTAGCAATCAGATTGTATTGGCTACTTATCTAGATCATGCACGCCCTGTTAGGGTGTATCTAAACACCAATGGACCCTCTCCCATGTTCCAATTTAATGAGTCCGACTGAACTTGATGGTCTGGTTCCCTATCATGGCCATCCATGTACTGCATAATGGCTATAATGAATTATCCACACTGTACAAGGGACAATAGCTCCTGCAAAACACAAGGCCCAAAACATCAAGGCCATCGCAAAGCATGTGAATGGCCATGATTGCAATTGCATTGTGTCACCAAAGTTGAGAGGATTAGAACTCATTGAATTGATAAGAACTACAAACAATTGGAACCATTCTCAATTTGTAACCGGTCATTGGAGAACCGGTGACCAACACTAACCCTTTTCCTGTGCATAAACATTGAGGTGGCTAACAGTCCCCAATTAAGGTGCATTTCTGAGACTGATCTCTAAGTGACATCTCAACCTCTAATTAGCTGTTGGTAGTCTTATAATGATCATGACCATACATCAATGCATCATGGTCAACGACTGCTGGCCTACCAGGTTTGGTAGTATCAGTAGATTGTCTAACGTGAGAGCTAAGTTGCAGATTAGAATAACAAGAGTGGGAGGAGGCATCAATAAGGTCCTTTTCATTGCTGTTCTCTTGTATGCCACACTTTAATTTATAGACGTAAAGCTCGAAACTATTGTCCTCTGAATGACGTTGGACGCCGTCAATAGGTGGTCCTCCTTGATATTATTGCTTTTGTTGAGATGTTGCCCACCGTATCTCCAAAGCTTGCCTTAGATAACATCACCCATCAACCAATCCAACCAAAGCATCAACTACTTAAAACATATTTTATGCTTTCTTGGTTCACATGATATATGGTAGTATGAAGTGATGGGAGTGTGGATTCTTACAAACTCCGCAATTTCTGAGGTTAAAAATCTTGATTCCTTTGTGACCAAAGAGAAGGCTTATTCTTTCTTTCGGGCTCTAATTTTTAATGATGGATAGATTAGGAAATTGCCATGTCTCACCATTAGTTGTGCTTCTTAATTCTTACTCAAAACATAAAAAAGAAGGTGCCTTTCAATTAGATTAGATTGGAACTCCATGTATCATCAACCACTGGGAATTGATGTGGTAGACTTTTTGATCTGTTGGTAGACTTTAGCTCGGCTAGCTATGATAAAAGAAAATAATCCCAGGAAAAAGCCCAAATTTAGGAAAAGCTTGCACTGTACATCGTGTACTTGATCAAAAACAAACTCAGCAGGTTCAGTTCAGATCTAATTTTGGACTGTTTTAACATCTGTTTACTTGTAGCTCTGCTAAACTAAGAACCCATCACAAAACTCAGCAGGTTCCTTCCATCTCTATGGACCTTTGCTATGTCAGGAAAAGGTATAGAACAGAGACCTAGAAGAAGGCACTGCTTATGTTAAGATGGTCAATATTAGTCACACTATTATCTGCTATATTAGCAAAATTATAATACATATTTCTGATAGTACCATCCTCTCAGTCATGGAAACCCTCAACCACCACTCATCTAACCCAGAGGGAATAATAATTAACACAATAAGGTGGTGACTTTTTGTGGAAGACACACCCCACATTTCTAACCTACCCACTTATATGCTTATAGAGGACAGCATCATCATCATTTCCGCAACACACCTATGAGACCAAACATTATGGAAGAAAGGAGGAATTAATCCAGGAATCCACTTCCTATGGGTTCCATCCCTTTTCCCTCACAGTAATGTCCCTCTTTCAGAGGGTGAATGTGGATCAAGTGGTGGGCTCTTGCATTAGTAAAAGTTTAGGATCTGGCTACGTCTGGTGGTTGTTAAAGAAGGGCCATCTACAGCTTATGGCATGTGTCACGTTTTGTGGCGGACCCTTGCATTTTATTTCTATCAAGTAGACAATATATTGTGAATTGTGACAATCTGATGAGCGTTACCCTTCCTATCTCTACCGTATAAGGGCTGCCATGCCCAAGTATCTCATTGGTTCTTTCAGGATGTGGAAGCAGGAGTTTCTTTTATCAGTGCTTTAAATGAGTCGTGAAAGCGGCACAAGTTACAGAATGCATGCTTGTTTAAAGATCAAAAAGATTTGTGGCATGTAGTAACTTTTTATTTTTGGATAGAAAAGGGAGGAGGTGGTTGGGGTTGGGAAAGGAATTCATCCTAACATTTATTGTATGTAGTATACAGGAGTAGTGTCTTTGATTTAAGTAAGATGCTAAGATGTTTTGAACTGCATATCCACTTTGTTCATCTTAATGAATTCCAACGCCTTGAGGTCCAACTCTATGAGGATCATTTCTTAGGACTTGTTTGGTTCGCGGGAAGTGGCGGGAAAAATTTGTGGTCAATAAGAAGTAGAAAAAAAAATTTCATATTTGATTGGGGTTTTCAAAGGAGAGGGTTTGGATAATGATATTTTTATTGAATATAATTCTCATATTTTATGAAAAAGAAAAATCCATGTAGGACATAGGTTTTGACTTTTCTATGGAATGAAAATTGGAGGCTCATTTTTTTCAAAAATATCTTTTAAGCCACCAAAAGATCTACGATTGAATAAACATTTTCTCCATTATAATGCCTCAAATGCTTCCCCACTATAATTTATGGCCAAAAATACTCTTAATCACCATAATTTTTTTACAAATAATTTGAATAACATGATGCAATAAATATATTTTTGATCACTATGCATAGGCAAGAAATCTCCAAATCATATAATTTTAATTGTATAATCAATTTAATATTAGATTACATTCAATAATTTGGATTATTGATAATTCGATATGGACTTTATGTCCAATTAAATCTAACTAAATTTGAATGTAGATTCACTCGATCGTAGCCAACCCCCCCCCCCTCCCCATGTGTGTGTGTATATATGTACCAAAGCAAGAGAGCCAGGGACTATAAGTACACAAAGTCATTGCTATCTAAAGTCTAGGCCCATTTTCCAATTGACCTATCCATCCATTTATCCAGACCACTAACTTGAGAGGAACCAAAGCTAGAGAGCTATGGACTATGTAAGTAACAAAGTCATTGCCATCCAAAGTCTAGGCCCATTTCTCGTTCCCTTCTTTTGGAGTATAGGATTGAGAAACATCACCTAATGATTAGAATGTTAGTGTTATCCTTCTTTGTATCTATTGATACAGAATTTCGTCTCGAGATCAGATCAGCTGAAGTCGGATGACGACGGCAGATCGAAGATGATGGTGGGACCTATAAAAAAGTCCTCGACTGGAGGTGGCTCCGACGAAGACCCTCCGATGCTCAAGTCAGAAATCCAGCAATAGAAGGAAACAGTAGAAAGAGGAGATTTCATACTTTGAGGATCCCCTGTAGATCTTATTTATAGGTGGAGACTGAAGAGCCGTATGAGGAAAGAGAATCAAGCGATTAACCTTAACTTTTCTAGATAGATATGACCATTATCTTTCCCTTATCTAGAGATATTTTTGTTATTTCTTCTTTATCTACTTTTGGGCAGCTGTCATATTGGGGTTATTTGAATTTTGAATGAGATGTGGGATTTGAAAATTTGGAAAGGTCAATCCTTCCTTGATATGCTTCATGGCTTTGGCCAATACAAAATCACCCCCAATATTAGCCCCTCTCAAGCTCATTTATGGAAAGGAGCAAATGTCCAATGAGAGGAGCTTCATCGCACCATTCCTATGCGAATGAAATCCTGACGTCCATCTCCAAATCGATCAGATTATCCAACCATTCATAAATCGACCGATGCTGATTAGATTTAAACACCTCCAAGGCAATCGACGCCCTCCGAATTATCCTAATCGGACTCAAACTGGGAGGCTGGCGATCCAAATAATCATTGATTTTCGAATTAGTTTATTTTATTTTCTCATTTATATTTAAAATTTAAATTTCTATGGGATCCAAATGAGGAAGGAGGTCACGACATCTAAGGCTCCAAAGAAAGAGAGCCCAAAAAAAGGGAGAGAAAAGCAAGGAATGAGAAGACCAAAGAGGGCCCGATCGAACTAGGCCCTCCGCTTCTCCCGTGCGCTTGGCCGAATCCTCGCCCCTCCGTCGAAGCCATCTGCTGCAACAGATTCCCCACTGGCCGATCCTACCTCGGGTGGTGCCGAAGCCACCCACTGGCAAACCCGGTCCTAGGTGGTGCCAAGGCCACCAGCAAGTGGCTCTAAAGCCCTGCCAGCATCGAGGCCGCTAGCAAGTGATCTTGAGGTGAATCTGACCCAAGTTCTACCTTCCCAGCACTGAAGCCACCCTTCGACGGCATTGGAGCCTCCCGTGAGCGGCCATGAGATTTGGGCCTCCAACGTTCCTCCCTCGGTGCCAATCTCCACCAGATCCGGTCATCCAGGCCGACCCAAGCTCAGATTCAGGCCGATCTAAAGCCTAGAGCAAGGCCAATCCAAAGTCAAATCCAAACTGATTCGAAGCCAAATTCAGGTCGATCTAAAGCCAGAACAAGGCCGACCAAAGCTCAGATCTAGGTCGATCCAAGTCCAGAACAAGACCGACCAAAGTCCAAATCCAGGCCAATCCAAGCCCAGATCCAAGCCGACCAGAGCTCTTGATCAAGGCTGATCCGAAGCCAGATCAAGATCGAGCCGAAGTTAAAATCAGGCCACTTTAAAACAAACTTATAACTTTATGGTAATAGGCTCTCAAGCCCCATCCACTATTCTATTCCTTCTTGTAGAATAACAGATTTTTGAGCCCATGAGCAGAGGCAAAAATTAGAAAAGGCTGCGATGGATATCAAACTCAAAAATAAAATCAAGCTGAGCTAAAGACAACTCAAGGCATGGGCCATCAAGACAGTCAGCCTCAAAGGGTCAATATCACCAGAAGGCCAAAGATCATCATAGGACCAATCTGAGCAAACCAAAATCGGACTATCAAGCAAAAAACCAATAGCTGAGAGGAAGGATCGAAGCCGAAGTAAAACTCGATGAAGCCCAGAGCTGATCTAAAAAGCCAAGGAGAAGCAAACTAGCTAAAATAGGGTAATACCAATCTAATCACCTGTTATTTACTCCAAAGCTCAATTTAACTGAAAATCAAAAGATCCAGCTAGAGCCAGTCTGGCGAGCTCTCTCATCTTTTGTGTGCAGATCTGTAACTCAAGATCTTGGCGACTAAGAAGCAGAATCTAATCTACAAAACCCCAAGGCCATACTCACTTTTCACCAAGTAAATGTCTGTGAAGAGCTTAGTCATGCGAAAATGAGGGGTAACCTACAAGGACCCTCAGTCCGACAATAAACAAGAGGTAACCTATAAGGACCCTCAGTCCGTCCACTCCGATGACAAACAAGATGGCCTTTGATCGGTCAGTCAACTAAAAAGTCTTTGATCGACTTAAACAAGATAGCTTTTGATCAGACAGTCATCTGAAAGAGCCTTTAATCGGCTTTAAAACAAGACGGCCTTTGATCAGTCAGTCAACTGAAGGAGCCTTTGATCAGCTTTAAAATAAGATGACCTTTGAGCAGCCCGACTGAAGGAGTCTTTGATCAGCTTTAAAATGAGATAGTCTTTGATCGGCCAGTCAACTGAAGGAGTCTTTGATCGATTTAAAATGAGACGACTTTGATCGGTCAGTACACTGAAAGAGTTTTGATCGACTTTAAAATGAGATGGTCTTTGATCGAACAGTCAACTGAAGGAGCTTTTGATCAACTTTAAAATAGTAGCTTTTGATCGACCAGTCATCTGAAGG
>KE505301.1:305079-315315 GCA_000441515.1 Elaeis oleifera | reverse complement strand
GATCGGCCAATCATTTGAAGGAGCCTTTGATCAACTTTAAAACGAGATGGCTTTGATCAGCCAATCAACTGAAGAAATTTTTGATCGACTTTAAAATGAGATAGCCTTTGATCGGCCAGTCAACTGAAGAAGCCTTTGATCGATTTTAAATAAGACAGCCTTTGATCAGCCAGTCATCTAAAGGAGTCTTTGATCGACTTTAAAATAAGACGGCCTTTGATCGGCCAGTCAATTGAAAGAACCTTTGATCGACTTTAAACAAGATGATCTTTGATCGGCCAATCAATTGAAGGAGCCTTTGATTAACTTTAAATAAACGACCTTTGATTGGTCCAACTGAAGGAGCCTTTGATCGGCTTTAAAACAAACGATCTTTGATTGGTCTGACTAAAGGAGCTTTTGATCAACTTTTAAATGAGATGGTCTCTGATCAGCCTAACAAATAAGGACCCCCAATGCTCATCGATCCAACCTACATGAGCACAGACCTCATCAGTTTGGGAAGCGGGGGGTAATCTATAAGGATCCTCAGCTAGTTAACTTCGGCAACAAATGAAGGCTCCTCGCTCTTCAGCAAGCAGAGCTGATGAAGACCTCGACGACTAAAAAGTTCAAACATCGAGATAATATGACCCCTCATCTCATCGAAAGCTATAGACATAGCACGTCTTCGGTAAGGCTAAAGTACTTCTTTGTCCGATCTAATTCTGACTTGAACTCAAGAGTAGGAGGGCTAATATTGGATGTGATTTTGTACTAGCCGAAGCCGTGAAGCATATAAAAAAGGATTGACCTTCCCAAATTCTCAAATCCCATGCCTCATTCAAAATTCAAATGACCCCAATATAACAACTACCCAAAAGCAGATAAGGAAGAAATAACAAAAATATCTCTCCAGATAAGAGAAGAATAACAGGCATATCTATCCGGATAAATTAATGTTAACCGCTTAATTCTCTTTCCTCATACGGCTCTTTAGCCTCCGTCTATAAATAAAGACCTACAGAGGATTCCAAAGATATGAAATCTCCTCTCTTCACTTCTTTCCTTCTGTTGTTGGATTTTTGAGTTGAGCATCGGAGGATCTCCATCGGAGCCATCTCCGATCAGAGACTTTCTTATAGATCCCACTATCATCTTTAACCTACCATCGCCGTCCAATTTCTATTAATTCAATCTTGAGATAAAATTCTGCATCAATGATATCTATTCTTGAGAGAATGCCTACACCCCTGGTCCTTATACCAGATTTATCATGGTTGATGCCCCCCTCACGCTTTCTTTTCTGTTTCCTTATCGTACAATGAAATAATGGGGTCAAATGGAAGAAAGAATCAGCATTGTGATAGGACCAGGCCTAGCTTCCATGTCCTTGTTAGCCTTATTTAATGTGTGGGAACTATTTCCTTAAGGACCACCTAGGTGATGCGGCCGGTTGGGCACTTTTATCTTTTTGACAGGGATTGCATTGCATGCTTCCCCACACAAACTTTTGTCTCAATGGATTCCACCTTTTAGAGCTCCTATTGTTGAGTGCTAGCAAACTCATATGATAGAAAGAAAATTACAATCTATATACTAAGATGCCTTCCCTGGTTAACCTCGAATTAAATCAGGAGCGCGGCAACAATAATATGATGGTTTTCACTCAAAAACAATAATATGGTGGTTGCAGTTACATAGGAAATCTGGAGGGATATAGTTAGCAGGAAGAACCAAAAGAAAATGTATATGCCTACATTGCGGTCAAGAATCTTGAGTCCACTGGTGAACGGGTATGCAAATCTAACATAACTTCTCTTTATGCTTAAGTGGAGGAGGAACTGCAGAATCTCCGCTTTGGCAAGGATGAAGGTTTAAAGATCTTAAATGGCATCTGAATGGGTCCTCACCAGGACTCAGAAGGTCTTAAAAAACGCTGTTTGAATGCTTAAATCATGGAGATAACAGGGAGGTTTGATATCATATACATATTTGACTGAAAGATTTCAGCACCAGTCATTGTCCGTGGGATGATCTCTAATCATCTAATAAGACACCAATGAAGGAGCCCTCATTCAGCACTAAACAAGCAGATAATTTGCTCATTTCGTCACTCTAATCATCCAGTGATAGGATAGCTATAAACAATTGTGATTACATATTCTTTGCATCATTATTTTATGGGCATCTGACTCTTTTAAAATTCAGACGAGGTGATTTTGAGCATATTGAAGGTGTAAGCATAGATGGTCCTTAGTTTCACTTCATTGACAAAGTGTGGTGTCTACAGGGACATACCCATGCATTAATTAGTGGGCTAAAGGAGCAAGAGACAAGAAATGAAATCAAAGAAATACAAGAAACTATCACCATACATCAGTGAAAATTGCATGCACCAAGCTCAACGCTGGTGGTGGATACCATCATGCACTGTGTACTCTGCAGAAGAAGAGAACTTAACAAAACAACTTAGAAACTAGTGATCAACATAAGAACTAAAAGTTATATTGGCATTTTTATACTGTTTTGAAATAAGGGTTCCATGGGTTAAAGTCTGAGGAAGAGATTAAACTATTTTCATTGCAAACAAGACTCTAGTCTAGTGATACCACCCTGCATCTACATGAAAGAAGTTCCAGGTTCCAATCTCGATGGTGTTTTCTAATCTAAGTATATTAGATGGTGGTCCCCGCTATTACTCTCAAAAAGAATAAAAATAAAGAAAAGTCAATGAAGCCTTCGCATTGGTTAACATCTATTAGTCAATTCCCTCTGCATTCTGGCTGCCAAAGGAATGAGCCTTTATTTCAAACCATCAAAGTAGAGGAGCCTATCCTAAAGAGTTGTTTTACAGCAGACATATGGTAGTGAAACTGGATACGAACAAATGAAGATGCACCGAAGAGGAGAATTCAACATGACACGTTGAAAGAAGTAGATGAATTATGAAAGGAAACAAGGTTTGGTATTTACTTGCCATATTCTACAATGGCTAACATCCTAGCTTCACAATTTGCACCATTGCAAGATGAAGCTAGAAAAGCATAATAGGAGACTCTTGCCCAATCTTTATTACACTCTTCTTTAATTGCTGCTCCCTCAGATTCAAGATTTAGTGAAAAAGAAATAGAAGATATCATCAGCGACTATTCTTCCTCACTCGACTTGTTTTCGAGTGAAAACACGTTCATCTAATATAGATCAAATAGTGTGACATGGGAGTATAGGTACTTGATCAGCTTTAGAGATCATTAAGGTACATATATTTGGTGCATCAGAAATGTAAACAACTATATTAATTGAAAAAAGTTAGATATATATATATATATATATATATTCTTACAGCAGATTGTAATGACCACTAACAGTTGGATTCATATTAGTCTCAAAAGGAGCATCTTAAACGTCCTAATATAAAATTGGGAATTCTGAGTAACTGTAAACATGTGATGCCAACTGGTTAGTAACATGTGGGTTGGCATCATAATTTCAAATTACAAGTATAGGATTCATGAGTCTTCTCCTTCTCTTCCTTGCTTTCCTGATGATTCTCATAGTTCTCTATCCTAGCTTCATCCATCAATAGCTCTCTTTTCCTGTTGCGAGAACAGAGATATGTCAAATCAAAAGAATGCAGATATGGTTTTCGTTGCCTCGATGCATTTTTGATTTATGTGCATCATGAATTATAGTTTTCTAAAGGATAAAATATGCAGCATTTGAATCTTCCTTATCAAGCATCTTTTGGAATTTGAATCATCTTATTCAACACTCAAGTTAAAGATATCAGTTTCAACAACAAAACTATCTATACATAACTCAAATTCCTGTCATACCCCTAATGCATGTGCATGTCCATCCCCATTCCTAATATAAACTCCTTTTTCTAATAAACATGGATCTCAAAATACACTATGATATGGTGCAGGAGAGAAGCACACTGCATCAGTTTGTGTTGTACTTATCAAATCTATCTTTACCAAATTGGTCATTGGTTTCACAACCATCCATCATCCTTGTTACCCTTGGATAAAATATGCGCCAAATACTAGTGCTGATAATGATAATGATAATGATGATGATGCTACATCAATGAGAACAATAGTAATTAAAAATTGTGTAATCTCCTACAGGTATGAAAAGAAATCAATGTTGAGATATATGATAAGTATCATGGAATACTCTTAAGTTTGCCTTAAAATAATAGAAAATAGAATATGTGCGATCATAGAAGTATGCTGCATTGGACTTGAAGGACTTCTTCTATTTGGTTGCCTGGTCTACACATCCATATTAGGAAAATGAACAACTATGAGTACATTATAATATATGATCTTTTTAGTGCAATTCTTGAGAACTAAAGAAAACATCAATGAGACAACATGATCAACAAAGCTGCAACAATCATAATATTCTACAATTAACACGATCGAGGCACATAATGTGAACATCACGTAGAGAATATTGATATTAAAGAACTTATAGATCTTGAATAGATTTTTCTACATGTGAGCATGTTAAAGGAAGCATATGAATTGAATAGATTAAGGGCAAAATTTGATAGAGATGGTGCGAGGACTCATGCAGGTGTGTACTTATCCTACATTAATTATTCGTTAAGAAGATCTCAGATATTTATGTAAGGTTAAGAAACTCAAATAATATATTTTGGCTAGTCTTTTTGGATAAGATCTGAGACTGTAACAAATGGTATTAAAACTAATCCAGCCCATAGCCTATATTGACTATCGGGTACTGTAATAAGAGTTTGTTAGAGCTGAGTATGGGCCGATAATGGTGTTTATGAATGAACCTATCGATTTAAAACCTTAGTTTGGCAAAGATGCCATAATTTAAATAGAAAGAGTATATGAGAACCTGTACGGACATGTATTTAGTCTCACATCGGTTATTTATTGAAAAAATCTTGAATATTTGTACGGGATCAAGGAACTCAAATAATATCTTCTAACTAGCTTTTTTAGGTGAGGTCTTGGCTTGTGACATATGGACCTAAATAGACAGGCATGTGTAGCACATATCTAGTTAGCCTTGAGGGCAATTTAATAGAGATAGACCTAAATAAATAGGCATGTGCAGCATGTATCTGGGAGTCCTCAAAAAAGAAGTAGATTCATATTTGTGCTAAAGTGCATGGGAGGATAAAAAATGAAAGGAACATAGATAGATGTTTTGGAAATGATTTAAAAAAGAAAGAATTACGGAACCAGACTATAGATCCCTGCTGAGATGAATAAGCTTTGTTGTATACATCACATCCCAGGAAAAATGGAATAAATGTAATGCACCTTATCTTGAAAAAGGAAAGAAGCAACACAGTAATTGAATTGAATAGAAACAAATGAAGTATACAAACGGTATAAGAAACATGTTATGATTATCTCCATCTCATTGATAAAGGCCCTACAAACTTCTTGTAGTTTCAGTAAACGTGCTTCTATCTTCTCTAGTAAAGCAGAAAAAGCTGAGGCAATCTCATTTAATTGTTAGTGGTAGAGGTCTTGACTATTTGCTCAACAACGGACTTGAGGTTTTCATCAAGGAAAGCCTTGATGTCATCTTCCCTCTTGGGCTGCTAGTAAAGTTCATTGCTATTGATTAATATACAGCAATGCTAAAGAAGTTTTAAACGGAATACAACATGCTTGATTACTATTTTCTTACAATTTGCTGCTCTGAATTGTCAAGAAGAAAAACCTTTTGTCGTATTCCCTCCACTGAATTTTAACACCATTTTACAGAAGTTAATTAAAACAATTTATTAGTTAGAGCTCCGAAGCACCCTATCAAGAACTAGTGCTCAGAATAGCATGCCAAAATATTCTGTCCTCTCTGTAGATAATTAGATGCAGGAAAAAAAATTGTGCTAGTAAATCTACCACAATGTTATCAAGATAGAGAAACTTTATTTAACACTATAATCTCTTTCTATATGTAAATCAGTGCATTACTGACACTTACTTTCCAGTGATACTTCTTTCCCAGCTCTATTTACTCGCGCAACATCACCCTGAACAGAGTCCAGCACCATCCCCAGCCTATTTACAGAACGTCCCATCTGTCAAATACTATGTTCAAGTTCATTGTTGGATGCTCTTGACAGCTGCAACTGAGATTCTTCTTGTGCTGACTTTTTAGGAGCAGATGAAACCCTCTTTGATGAATTATCCTTTTCTTGAGAGCCAAACCTCTAGAGAAACAGACAAGAAATCAGAAAGAGATTTGAAAACCATAGAAAGAAACAAATGTGACCCATCGGATGTAAGCTGTGAGCTATATGACTGCCAAGTCAAACCAGCAAAAGAGGGATTACAGGCTATGATTTGAAGCAAAGAAAATCATCAATTAAATGATTGTTTAACCTATGATTTTATCGATCTGATGGCATGGTCAAAATTTTCAGATCTTGAATTTGTTTAAAACGTAAATGATTTTATCATCTTATGGCATGATTAAACTTTTATAAATCTAGAATTTTACAAGAAATGAAAAATGTGGCAGCTTACAGTTAAATGATTTCATCACCTTATGGTACGCTCAAACTTTTCAGACCTAGAGTTTTAGAAATAAAACTTTAGATCTAGAGTTTTTCAAAAAATAGAAAAATTGCAGTTGTGAGATCAAAAGATATCCTCTTTGATGAATTATCCTTTCTTGAAAGCCAAACCTCTAGAGCAACGGACAAGAAATCAAAAGGAGATTTCAGAAATTAATGAAAGAAAAAAGAAATGCAACCACAAGCTGTAAGCTTTGAGCTATGTGACTATTAAGTCAAACCAGCAAGTAAAGAGGAATTACAGGCTATTAATTGAAGCAAAGAAAATCATTAATTAATTGATTGCTTAATCCATGATTTTATCATCTAATGTCATCGTCATATTTTTTCTGATCCGGAATTTGTTTAAAAAATGAAATTATTTATCATCTTAAGGCATGATCAAACTTTTTTACATCTGGACTTTTGGAGAAAAATGTGACTTTTGCAGAAAAATGTGGCCGTTCAAAGGAAAATGATTCTATCATCTTATGGCATGGTCCAACTTTTTTAGATCTGTTTGTTTTTTAACAAAAATATGGTAGTTCAAAGGAAATTATTTTTATCATCTTATGGCATGATCAAACTTCTTTACGTCTGGAATTTTCAGAAAATCAGAAAATTTCTAGATCTAGCTTTTTTCCAGAAAAAATTGGATGAGGTTTGGGATTGAACCCGACGTGAATCGAACACGCAACCTTCTGATCTGGAGTCAGACGCGCTACCATTGCGCCACGGATCCTGGTTATTAATCGCTATGTTAAACTTTGATATTAATCTTGTGTTTCACGAGTGGAGAACAGAATTGACGTGAAAAACAAACTTCTTCCTAATCATGTCAGGCAGATGGGCTGCACGGGTTTATATCTAAATAAGGTAATGTTCCTTGTATGTGGTGTCTTACACTAAACCAATCATAGCCAGCTGATAATTATGTCAGATCCACTTTAGCTTGGTCAATAATATTCCCGTAACTTTACCCTCAAAAATATTCCCGTAAATTCAGACTTGATTCACCACATTTGTCATTTTTACAAGTTAGGTGTGATCCAGCCTTCCTGTTACAGACATCATAAAATCAATCTTAAAACTTCCTCTGCAGTAAATCCATCAGTAGCATGGTCTCAATTGAGAAGTGGAAACTGCAAAGTCACCACTAAATTATCTGCCTTTTGATGAATAAATTTATATGGATGCTATCTTCTAAATATTTTCATATAATCTGGAAGGATTCATTGATCTGTGGGTACTCTGATTTTGTTAACTGAAGAACAATTGTAACAATTTGAGGACCCAGGCTGTTGGCAAGCAAATGCACTGAAATATGAAATGCAATTACGGAACCACCATATAAAGTTAATGCAGCAAACTCACACGGAATATGCCTCAAATCGACCTAAATAACTATCTTCCTGGACTTTATTAAGGGTCCACGATGTGCCTTAATTCCAAAAGTTGGGGCTAATCAACCCTAACGGTTAGGAATTTAGTGGTCAATCCACTGTTAAGACTTCCATATGTTGTCCTGGATTTACAGTAAAAGCCTGGAACTACAAGAAGAAAACAGGCAACTCAGATTTCTCGAGATATTTCAAACGGAAGAACTGAGATTAAATCTTACTTTGCCTTCTTAGGACAGAAGTGGAAGTATAAAAAACTCCCGATGCCAATAATTCCAAACTAAAAAGACAGTCCGAAAGGAACGATAAAGAAAACAGAGAAGAACACAGAGACCACGTACAAGGGTCTATCACCTCCAAAACCACAAAAGCTCTCCCAGAAACAAGTGATTCGCAAAATATCGAAATCTCTCATTCAACCGCAGAGAAACGAAGAAAGAAAGACACTAATCTGGACGTAACATTTCGATCTACAGTAACATGTGATGCGGGCAAGAAACCAAACTCTATACCTGATCGATCATCACAGACTCTTCCAGAGAGCTGGGAGAGCGACGGCCCTTGGGAAAAGGACTGCTGAGATTTGGATCTGAGCTGAGACCCCTGGCTCCTCCCCAACCCCGATCCATCCGCTCCAGAGCTCATTCCCTTCGATCTGCTGACAAATCAAACGAAGGAATACTTCCATAGATAAATGAGAGCTTAATAGAGAAAGGATCAAAATTGGGATCGGAAGGAGAAGGATCGAAACCTAGGAGGAACCACGGAGATGGAGCTGAGATCGCAGGCCTTGTTGATATTTAACTTCATCTGATCCTCGGAGCGAGATCTGGATCTCTAGAACCCTAATCCTCGATCTGTTCTCGAAGATTTTTGGAAGAGATCGGTAGTTTTTGGAGCCCTAGATCTGTCGCAGGTGATCGGACAAAGAATTTCGCCTTACAGAAGAGGAGGGAGTGGAGTTTCGGCGCGGGCCGGGGCGGGCCGGGGGACGAGATTTATATACAGGACCTGAATTTGAATTTTGTACAGTATTCCGAATTTGTCCTCCATTCTTCGATTCAATTACACCTGTATCCAGCGACGTATTTTGTGCCAATCCTTTAAAACGGCGTTTGGAGACCAAAATAGAAGGACCATAGTCATTTAAGATTATCGGTGATCTAAGTTATAGGATAATCTAATCCTCAATAATTTAAGATCAATATATTTGATAGATCATAATTCAATCATTAAAGGTGTATGAATATTCATAAGTAACATATTTAATTTTTCATAAAATTTAAGATCATTAATTATATAATACCAAAATTACTTTTGATATATATTGTTGAGTTCCGATCACGCAGCAGAAAATGAAATTTTTAAAAATTTAATATACATATCAAAAGCCTTAACAATTAAAACTAGCCAACCGGAACTCAAATCCTAAAATCACCTTGTAAATATTAAACAAACCAAAACCAAACATGCAAAGAGTTAGAAACTTATACTTTCTAAAATAAGCAATATGATAAAATGGTGATCTCCACGAGACTTCAAAGTAGAAGTCCTCCAATGATGATCCACATGGAAGATGATCAAAGTCCTTCCCAACCGATGCAACACCGCAGCCTTTCTTCACAAGTACGCTGCCGGCTTCCTTCTCGAAGAACAATCGCACCAACACTCGTTTGCCTTCAATTCCTCCACTAGGACCATGCCAAGAGAGTTCTCTCCAGAAATCTCACAATCTAGGATTTGATTTTGTACTCCAACACATGAAAAAATCAAACCCTAGGATAAGCACACCACACTTACTTTTTTTCTCACATCTCTTTTTCTATTTTTTCGACTCAATTTTCTTGTCTTTTTGCTCTGATTTTTTCTGGCTTTTTTTCTCTTATCACATGCCTAAGAACTGATTTTTTCAGAATTTTAACCCATATGGGACGTCCCATATAAATATAAGATGAAGGAGTGGCAGGGAGTCTAAAAGGGCGCCAACTCTTGGTGCTCTACATTCCTATGTGAAGTATTAAATCTCCGATGAATTAATTAGTGCATAAGAGCCTTCATACAGAAGGACTCCTCCTCTTCTACGCTCCATAAATTCTCTAAATTAATTTAGCATGTGAATTAAGGAATGAGTGAATAAACAGGAGGTGGTTAGGTGCCTTAATGCAGAAGGACTCTTCCTTCTCTTAGACACCAATAAATATAAGGCAGCAATAAATAAATGACGTAGATCTGGTGGCATGGAGGACTCCTGGTGCGGACACCAGAGCCATCAAAAATCGATAATATGATTTAAGTTCG
>KE505301.1:266868-280115 GCA_000441515.1 Elaeis oleifera | reverse complement strand
ACCTTAAGACGGGGCTTGGAAGCCCTTCCCCTCCTCCCTCCCTCCCGTCCTTCCTCTCCCTCTCTCTCCTCCCTTCCTTCCTCTCCCCCCCCCCCTTTCTCTCTCTCTTCCTTCTTTCATTATGCAGCAGCTAGAGGAGAGGGGCTCACCTCTCATGGCCTCTCTCTTCCCCTCCCTCTCCCCCCTTCCCGTCCTTCCCTCCTTCCCTCCCCCCCCCTTCTTCCTCTCCCCTTCCCTTTCTAGTTCTCCTTTGTCGGTGGCCGCAAGTCAATACGCATAGTATCGTACCATACCATACCCTCGAGCAACCAATAAGATCTTTGGTACTAGTTCTGTCGGCTTTGAGACTACTAATGTTATAGTATTGTAGCACAATTCCCAAATTTATATTTACAGTTTTGCATTATTATTAAATAATAATCTAATGATACATATTTAAAAGAAATCTTGTAATGCAACTACACATACACACTTAGCCTGTTAGTTGCAGTATTTGGAATATATTAACTAATCACCATAACTATAATAATTGTTCTGAAATTATAGTTTAATAGTTGTGTATCATGCAAAGATTAAACAGACCTTTGGAATTTATAGAGATCATGATCTGCAATACCAGACCACAACCATCCATACTGGGCACACCGACTTGTATCAATTGGGAACCAATACTTGATATGCCCACCTTATTGAGTGTTGATACCAAGGTGTACCGATTGAGTACGAGCATGAGTATTGAAACCAGTATTATAAGCCTTGATATAGATTACCTTTACCTGATTACAGATCACTTTGAACTTGTTTGGTGGGTCATTTTGATTTGCTTCAAGTTTATGAAATATTGGAGGACGAAATCTGAAAATCCCAGTTTGTTTCTGGGTTTTCTCACACATAATTCCTTGAATATTTTATTTAACTGAAGATCCATGGATTTGATGTAGAAAATATGTATTTGTGTTTATACAGCATATCATACTGTTTCAAGCAGAGGAAGAAGATTATAAGTTTGCCCGTTTTCAAATCTATGAATTTTGAATTAGCCCTTATTCCTTTTTCTCTTTCTTGAATTATGCCAAGCCAACTCCTCTTGGCTTCCAACATTCCTTGGAGAGTTTTCATGAGAATCAAGGGGTCTGGGAACCTACTCAAACAAATAACTAAACAGGTTTGAGTTTCTTTGTTCAAATATTATATCAATCCATGCTGAGTGCTGACCAAAAACAGTGGATTATTATAGATATCACAATGCATATTGCTGCCTCATGTTATGGATTTTGCATCCTGTATAGTTTGTCAGCGACCATATTTTATGATATGGGAGATGGTATGATACTGTTCCTTCCTTAGAGCCTCTCATGTCAAGCAATTACAAATCATCTTTTGTAATAGTTTTGTTCTTCTGCCACCAAATGAAGCAATGCATACAACTTATGCCTTGTTTTGTTTTGATTTTGGTATGATGTTCGCTATAGTCTATTGATTCCATGATTTGCCTGATGGGGCTCTCATGTAGTTTTTTTTCCCTCCAAGACAACCCCTATTCATAGTCAATTCTTAAGAGACTACAAGGCTCACAAATGTGGCATATGGCATTAGGGGCTTTGAAGCATTACCAAATGAAATTTCAGTTTTCTGAACTTTGAGAACTCATGCAAGTCAGAGTGGCATTGGCATGGGTTTTATCATTTATGTTTTGAGGTTGAATGGCCTTTCAATTTAATCATTGTAGGCCTGCTAAGTAAGTTTTTCGGCTGGCGTAGTTTCAATGTCAAACTTTCCATTTCTTAAAGATCAGATTTACTATTTGATGACTCCAGCTTCAAAAGAATAAATTTTGGAGCTATATGCAAGTGATATTTTGATAGAATTAGTTTCGTCAATGTATGGTCTTTAATACGTCAAGTAACTTGAACAATGTAACTTGATTGTTGACCAGATATTAATTTCTGTCAGAAAAATGCTGGAAACCATAAAATGGGATTGAGATAATTAGTAGATACCACAGGGTGACCTGTCCTTGTGGTTGATTTATAGAACTACTTTTTAGAATGGAAAACAGAGAATTGATCTTTTGGGAGCAGATTCAATACGATATCTGTTGATCCTGACTTTGAAGAGTGCAGCTTTTGCATACTGTGATAAAGTCAGATTGAATTGAAAGGCAGAGGATGAAGTGCTTCTATCCAGAAGACCATTTTTTGGCTCGTGGTTTTGTTGATTATGACCTATTGCTCTGGAAGAGGGGGCCAACTTTTTGAGTGGATCTTTGTTTGGTAAACCAGAGTTAATTTGGTGCCCCAAGTAAAGAGTGGATGTCATTGTTGATGGCCTCATTTCTGATACCATAACTTGTTGTTCCTGGTTAAAGAGATGGGGACAAGAGTAGCTTGTTTATCAGAGTTAATTTACAGAAATGCCATTTAAGGGAGAGGTGAACATAGTGGGTATTTAAGAATGAATAGCTTTTGAACTGCTGTTCTTTCATGGTTTATAAGGAATGACTGTTTCCCTGAAGAAGTTTTGTTTAGGAAAAGTTTTCTCTGGAGTTTGCTGCCAAAATGCATGCTTCCAAATCTGTAATGTGTTATCTGTGTGAGGAAGGAGATAGAAAACTTTTGGTTTCTAAATTTTGAGAAATTTCTTGATTCCTTACCACTTTTGTTGTGTGATGGACCTTTCACAGTAGAAGTATTTAGACTATGGTAAACATGGCCACTTTTGGGACCATAGCATGATGGTGGAAATAAAAATTTTGTTGCAATCTGGTGGACCATTTAGGGGTAACCAAATCTTTGTCTAAAGGTAGAGAAGTCGGGATAATATTTGGTTTATGGCTTTCCATGAGATGGCACTAGTGATATTGTATGCTTGGACATAGTGAGAGGTTGTGAGATCATACCTTCATCTTCATTCCTTTGAATTGTTCTTTCTCATATACCACTTTCTTGTCTTCCAGATCCTGTCGGCATCTAAATATTTGGTTATATGTATTTTCAGAAAGTAGAATTGTTATGTGACCTATAGGATGCAGAAACACTAATATCCTAACAATTAACCTTATCTCATAGCTGTGTTCTGAAACAGCAATAGAACAACACTAAGATTAACTCATTTTAACTATGATCATCTTGTATCCTAAAATTTCTACTGAATATCTATTCTACTATGTCATGTGAACTCTGCTAGTGTCCATGCGTGATGCATTTCTCATCATCTGGATTTCCCATCCCACATTTCCCTTCCTTACATTTCTCCTATCTGGTCAATCTGGAGCATTTGGTTGTTAACCACAAGGTTGAAGGTTCAAATCCTTACTCCAACATTATTATTTATTTAAATATATTTTATATTTATTTTGAAAACACATGTGCATTGCATGTGCCACATTCTAGTGTACTAATAACTGACTTTTTGTAGAGCTACTTGGAATAACCATCTCTTTTGTTTTGCTAACCTGGAACAGGTTATTAGAGATTTACCAGCATCCTCTGAGGAGGTTGAATCTTGGCGCACATTAGCAGGCCCAGTGAATGCTTATTCTACATGATAACAGCAAGCTCTATGGACAAGAATACATTCGGCAAGTAGCTAAGTGCTTACCCTTGCAAATTTCCCCATGATATAGAAACCAGTGTGGATATAATTGGATATGCTTATGATCAAGATATGCATGAAGATATATCTTCTCTTATGGACAGACATTGTGTAAGATCATGTGGCTAAATGATAAAGGATTTCCTCGTTCTATTCTTTTGGCTGCCAGTGTCATGGCTTGCCCAATTTGTAGAAAGTAAAGATTAGGATGGAGCAACTTTCTGACAGTAGTCACAAAGGCTCACCAGATCTCTGATCATGCCATGTTATAGACACGTGCTGACCATGACCACTAAAAGATCTCTGTCTTCATCAAACCTTTCACCCACGAGCAAGCTTTAGTGGTATTTGAAATTCTGATATATTTATCTTTTAATCCAGGCTCCTGGCTGCACCTCAAGCTTATTGCCTTTTTATAATTTTCATTTGTTTTGTCTTTCTATATCACAACTCTCCGAATTTGATCAAACAATTGTTTAGATTACGTTGCCAGTGCAATATGGATATGACTAAAGGTTGAAAACCATGGTGAAGTGGGCTGAGACTTTATATTTACATCTATTTTTAGACATGTATGCTGAGTGCCTGAAATTCTGGTGTTCCTGAAATGCAATCTGCTTCAACTTACAGATTAAAACAAAACTATCTTAAATTATTGCTACCGTTCAACTTTGCAACACTAGTTTCCCCACAAGATTCCAATTTCAAAAGCATTCATGCCAGGTTTTTGCATCTAGTTGTGCACTGTCATCGAACAATCCTATATGTTTGCAGATGCCGCTTGATGCATATTTTCCCATGTTTTTCCAGAAGTTTTAGTGCATAATCGTTTCACTCTTTGCACCACTTTCTTATACAACCTTTCTTAGAAGATTGCATTTTCTTCAGCATTTTTTTTATTTGATCTTAAAACCCCATCTATCAGATAGATGTTCGGTTCATCTTTTATGACTGATGCAGACCTCTCATTTCTCTAATGTTATTCTTGCTTCCGAAGTTGCTTGACATTGGTAACCATGATACAGTGATCTTAGCTCTTGCATGTAGACACTCCACCTATCAATTGTTAAGGATTATCTTGACCATATTTTGCCACACGAAGAACCGCGAAAAGAAATAGTATGACTTTTACAAAGTTACCTCAGCAACACAAATAGCTTTTGCACTTTATTCAGGTAAATTTTGGGGATTCTGCTAAAAAAGAAGTAAAACATGAGCGTTTAGAATGCATAAATAATTTGACATAAACATGTGTTCAGTGAATTAAAGCCCAATTGTTGTTTTGCAGGTGGTTTTGATCGAGAGCACATGCATTTCTTGTTGCTCCTTTCCTTCTCCATCAGGTTTGTACTAGCTTGAACGAGTCTCCTTAGCTAAGCTATTGTTTTACCGCTATACAGCAAGTTTGGCAACTCTTCAAACACTGTAGTGGTTGTAATTTTTACTGCATGTCTCATGCCTCGTCAATTGGCTCAGCATTTGGGATGAGTAATTGAAAATTTATATTCTCCCTGTCTATTTCTTTCTTTCTAGTTTCTTTTCTTTTTCTTTTTTTTGTAAAATGTAATATTGGTGCATTTTTGACTAGTTGGGGAACTGATGCTCTAACACATAAGAGATAATCTTGAATGAAAGATGGAGATGCCCTATTTATTAGATGGACGTCAAACCAGCGACTTTGATAAATTCCGTAATTAAGAGTTTGGTGCAGAGATGCAAAGTGTACTAATTAATTTGCTCATACTAAAAGAATATCTTCCATATTTGAAAAAATTGGGTAATACCAAGTTAATGTGGAACTGCCTACTAATTCAGCTAAATGTTGTTATATTAATCCAAAGAAATACTCTGTCCTTTGCCACTGCCTGCGGTGGTAGGACCGTTCTTTTTTTTTTTTTTTTTAAGTTTTAAAATTAAATCTCCTGATTGTATCCCTACATATCACCTTATCTCTCTTCCTCAGTGGATGACAGACATTGTTTAAATTTGTATGAACACCTTCACAGTAGGCATCGCTGTTGGTACCCCGCAAACATGGAGGACCAAAATGTTGTCAATGGCGTTTGGCGTTCCTCTGCTTCCAACATGGATGAATTTTCTGCTTCGCCGGCAGAGCCATCGAAACGGGCCGGGCCCATTAGGACCGGGCCAAGAGGTTTTTTTTTTGATAAACAGGCTATCAAATAGACACCTTGGCTTTCACAAGTGAAGGGTCTAAACGGATCGGTTGTTATAACTCATCCAAAAATTAAATAATTTAAAAAATTAAAAATTTCAAATATAATATTTATTAATAATAATAAATTAATTTTATATTAATTTAAAACACAAAAAGTAAATATGGAATAACTCTAAAAAATTTGTAATAATATCATAATCGTTATTCTCCACAAGAAAAAAATATCATAAATTAATTAAACTTCATAAAATCAAATAAATCAATAAATAATAAATATTATTCAAATAACATTGAGTCCAACTATTAAAATTCAGTCCCTATTCTCAAGATTTTTGCCACAAGATGTTTGCCACCAACATTTCATTAATCAATAATCATCCTCATCTTCTTTAATTATAATATTAAAATTTTGACGATCTTGTTTTGGTAAATTTGCATCAACTTTGGTATTTGAATCATCATCTTCATCTACAATCTATAAGTAATAAATAACAAAGATCAATAAATAGTTAGGAAAAATTATTTGCATTTAGCTAAATTCAAATTCTTATCTTAAATTATACAAAAATATTATCATTATGAATAAAATCATGTAACCAATTACGGATGCAAATAAGAGCTTGCATGAAGATCCAATTCTAACATGATGGGAACTGGGAAGGGCATATAGACTTTTTTTTCTAAAGAGATAATTAGATCTGGAGCTTAATTACTTTTATTCAATAAATTAGAGGGAGATGTGTAGTATTAGTATATGAGAAAAAAAACAAGAAGAACAAAATACATTAAGAACAAATAAAACTAGGTCTACACCAAAATTATGCTTTTTTTTATAAAAAAATAAATAGACCAGCCCGCGGGCTAGACGGGCCAGCCCTTCATGGGTCGGGCCATAAATGGGTCAGGCTAAAAATTTCTTTTGTTAAATGGGCTACCAAAATATTAGCCCGGCCCTACTATTTTAAGGGCCTAAATGTGCCGGTCCGTGGGCCACGGCCATTTTGACGGCTCTATTCGCCAGTGGCCATGCAAACGCCAAAGGCAACTAATGAGTAGTCTTGATCGCCAACATCTCCTCACAGAAGATACGATTATTGGTAGGCAGTACATCATCAGCCTTCAAGAAGATGATATCTCCAATGACCGAATAGAATCCATACAGATGAATAATTGTTATCAGCATGTATTGGTATTTCTTTATTGGGTTTATGAGGATTTGTGCCTGCATATATTTAGTCTTACATTCACAATATATTATATAGATCTTTAGTATTTTTATAAGACTGAAGGATTCAAAGAACATAGGTGATGTCTACCTTTCAAATCTAAATGTTTATATAGAATTTTATCTGTGAATGTTTTTTTTAATAGCGGAGCTTTAGTTTTTTCCAATCTCTATATAAGTTTTTATCCTCAATCCAATGCAAACATGTTTAGGCACAGGCCTATCCAAATCTTTTGACCATATTGGCAGAATTTGCTAGATCATTAAAACAAATATTAATTATTTATGTTCAGCAAATCAAACAAAATTATTATGTCAATAATTCGTGCATTCTTGAATATATAACAAATATAGAGAATAATTCATCAAATTCTCAATTTGTTTGGAGAAATATACTTTTTAAGAGAAGAAACATTGAAAGATTACAAAGGCTTGATAATAGCACTACCATATGGGAACATAGAATAAATAGGTTTCAAAACTCATAGAAGATTACAGTCCACTTCTCAAATTAACAAAAAGAACCCAATGATGGGAGTCAAAGCACATGAATCCTTGCAAAAATTTGTGCCTTCTCTTTTATTATCTCTCAATTTTTATTATTTTAACATCTACAAAATGTCTTTTTTGACATATTTAATGATCCATAAGAATACAAAATTTTTGCCTTATCATAATTCTAAGGAGATCTTATTGTGAATCTTTTTCTATATTGGATTGAAATATAGCAAGCAAATAGTCTTTAACTTTGAAAATTATGTAATTTGAAAAATTTATTGACCGACTTTTCCTTGTGGAATGATGTTGACAGTGATGAATTTATCTATCTATCTTCTTTTTTATACATATAAAATGTATGCTGGTATTTTTTTTTTAAATTATTTTTTTTGAGTATTTTCAATTTTGCTGATTTTTTTCGTGTTTAGAAGTTCCCAACCTTTCCAAATTGTTATCAACACCGAACAAATTGTGGAACCTAAATATCTTTGATCATTAGAACATAGTATACCAAATATGATGATCTTGGATCATCGGAGATCATATTACCTAGGGTAATAATCACCAGTGTTCTAAAATCATCCTAATGGTCCCATTTGGGTCATCAAAATTTATCTTAAAGATTTGGATTGGATTTGGACCATCTAGTTTCCATTGCTAAAATAGCCCAAATCTTGCCCCTTACAACTCCACCACGTCCCTTCTTCCAATTGCCATCCCCCTCCTTCCTTCTCCTTGCATCCACAAAATTTCCATGCCCTTTGCCATAATTTACACAGAATAGATGGGAAAAGATGAGAATTCCTCTGGAGGGGAGACAAATCCTAATTTGGGGGTCATTGTTTGGTGAGATGGAAAAATGTATGTCGACCAAACTTTCTTGGGGGATTGGGAGTCAGATTTAAGAACTTTTAACCAATGTCTTTTAACCAAAAGATGGTGGTGCCTCCTCCAAGACCAATCGAAAATCTGGAACAAACTTGTGCGAAAGTTGCACTATTAAAACAGCCCTCCAAACATCAAGGAACCACGCAATATCACCTATGCATCACCAATTTTGGAAAAGCATTCTCAAGATACAAAACATATTCTTTCGGAGTTGTATCTTTCAAGTGGGCAAAAGAATTTAACTTCTTTTGGAAGGATCACTGGATTGGTAATTCAAACCTCAAAGAAGAATTTCTAAACTTATTCCTCTTATCCACATCACCTGATAGCTCAGTGACAGAGTTTTTTTATAGGAAGATCCGATAACAATGTTTAGAGTCCTTCTAAATGGCTTTGATCAACTTAGATATGAGCAGCTTAAGAATTTTCTTCAAACTGCTACACCTAAAGAAGGATAAGATTCAGTAATTTGGAAATGAGATTGATCAAAAGGAAGGTTCTCGGCCAAAATCTCTATACTCACTTAACTCATGGAGGAGTGTTATTCCAACCTGTTAAAAAGTTATGGTCAATATCTTCCCCAACCAAAGTTAAAATCTTTAACTGGCTTCTGATTCAAGATAGAGTACTCATTGCAGAGAATCTGAGGAATGCCACATGCAAGCTCCTTCGAGTTGTCCATTATGCGCAAATCATGAGGAATCAGCGGATCATCTAATGATTTTATGTAGTTACTCCAATGCAATTTGGTAGTGTATTGCAAACCAACTTTAGGTACAGATAACTTTCACTTTTGTTATCCAGTTATGAGATGATCATAAGGAATAATACCCAACAGCATCAGCCTTCAAATCTGGGATACAATAGTTGCATCTATTTGTTGGATTCCATGAAAGGAGAGAAACAGAAGAATATTCACCTTTGAAGTTTTCCTCCCCAATGCCCCATACTCATTTCTGCTTGTCATGCTTGCTGAAAGACCTCATGTTGTGATCGCTAAACTAAGTTGGAAATTGACAAAACTCTTAGAGCTTTCAAACAGGGCATGAATGAAAACGTATGCAGTCATCATAGAAGTTAAGAGACGACCGAAAACACTGTAATATTGAGTGTTCATTTCATGATCATTTCTCTTACTGCATGTCACCTATTCAGCTGTTCGCATGGAATTTGAGTCATGATCCCAAATGTCTTCAATAGGTGTCTTGTAATCCCATACACTGTAACATTGTACATAACATCCTTTTTTAATGAATCGAGTGAATCTCCTCCCATTTTCTATCAAAAAAAAAGACAACATCGAATGTTTCAACAGTTGGAAACTAACATGAGGGTACATCAACTTTAGATTCCCTCATAATAATTTTCTTCAGATTACCTGTTCATATATGGCTCTGTGCGTCTGAAACATTCTAGATACTCCCTCTTGTTACATTCTTCAAGACTACAACCTTGCACCATGGAGGTGATCTGATCAGAAATCCTAAAGCTATCATTCTTGGGCATTTGCATGCTATTTCCGTATGTAAAGACATATTAACATCTTAGCCATGGATTGTTTCCAAGCTTCACATCAGCTAGCAATTAACCAAGTTATTCATTTGTAAGCAACTAGTGATCCTGATTCAGAAACAGCTATTAGTTAATCCAATCTAAATTATGAATCTAGTGCGACCCACCTCAAAAATTTTAGAAGCTTGTTTACTTAATCTAGCAGGATCGGATTGGATTTTCTGCTTGATTTGTAAATTGAGCAATATATTTGGCTTAGCCCATATCACCTCAACACCTCCAAATTCTGTGAGCAGTAGAAAGGAAGATCCATTGGGATTTTTTCTTCCCTTTCACAGATTGATGAGTCATATTTAAATACGCTTTTTAATTATAAATTCAGGAAGAAATCTGGTCTTTTTTTTTCTTTTTTTTTGGGGGGTACATAAATCTGGTCCATTTTTGATCAATCAAAGAGTGAGTGGGTAGGATGCCCATGGTGCTAAGCAAGAGAATTGGCAAATTGTTCAGAGTACTCGCACTTTTAAAGAGGAAAAAGAGGGAGCAATTAATTTCTTCAAAGTGTTCAAACCGCTGATGACTTTACAAGTCTTTTGCATCAATATACACCTGACTCGCAAGAACTTTGGCCATGAAAAGAAATAAGGTGAACTTTTCCTCAGAAAAACTTAGGCCATGAAAAGTTACCCAGAAAGAAAAGGCAAAGAAATAAGGTGAGAGCATCTCCAATTATTCATCTCAAAACCCATTAAAATGTTTAGTCTTACACCTTCCTGTGATTGTTTAGCTTTAGAATAGTACTTGAAGTCCACTTGATTTTTCCTGTGTTAGTTTTCTCGCAAAGTTCTTGGTGGTGATAGCTTTTGCAGTCTGCATCTCTGTAGGATGACTTAATAAGCTAATATTCTGTGGTTTTCCATTTGCATTTTTCACCATGCCTTCCTGTCCTTTGTGTGGAGGATGATGATATTGGGAACTGTTAATGTGTATGACAACTCTTAATTCTTGATATTTTAGGATGTTTTTTTTTGCTAATTGTAATTATTTTTCTTTCTTCTCTCTTTTTCCCTTTTTGTGTTGTGTTATACTATTATTACTTTTCATGTCTTCCCTCTATGATTGCTTTTTCATAAGTAGAACACAAAGGAGATGCCCTGATGTAGAATTCTCTAAAAGTTGCAGAATTGATGGCAATAAAAAGAGAGAAACAAATTGGCATGACAAACTAACAATACTTGGCAGTGGCTAAGTACTAAAACATAGCAACAACACAAGCCAATGCACCTCCCTAAGACCACACAAACAACCCCTCAACTTAGAAGTCCATGTTCGACAAACAATTCACTAAAGCTCGTCAGCATAGGAACGATCCATCTTCCTCACAGGGAACTCGAAATTTGTAAACTACCACAAACATTTCATATAATCCAAAGGATGCCAAGGTTACATGAATGTGGGCAACCGTTGTAAAGCTTCAAAGTTTATATTTCCGCTTGCTGGAATATATAGTTCTAGTAGACCCACAACAAACATCAATAATTGAGGAACAAATAGCCACCAACAACAGCTAACTTTTCTCTGGCTCATGTGTTTGATGTCATGATGCTTTGATGGAGAAAGAAGTGCCAATAGCAAGCACGCTAATAGTGAGAGTTCTTCATGAGTATGTGGTGATTGCTGTGATCCTTAGCTCATGATCTCAAATCGGAGGCATGATATAAAATATCACTTACAATGCTCAAACCAAGGATAGGCTCTTTATAATTAAATATCTTGGATGCATTATATCAAGCACTCACAATAGCTAATCTCCACCACCAAATTTGTTGTACATCTTCATATTCTGAGATCCCTTAACAATCCTGACGTCGATAACTTCTTTTGAACAAATCTTAGAACCCTATCATCTTTTGTCATCAATAACATGGATCACCAGAAAGAAAAGTGTATCTTCTGCATATTACTCCTTACAAAAGAGATAGGAGTAATGTCCATATCCTCTTCAAGCCTTGTACAAGGATTTTTTTGTTTGTTACAAGCGGGTGATCACACCATTCTAGTGTGAGTATAATCCAAGAAGTCAGAATACAAATATCATGGAATGCCCCTGGGCATTTATCTCTTTGGTACCTGGATCAGTCTCCATGTGGTCAGCAATAAAAGAAGCAACCCAATTCATGGCACTATTTGCCTTTCGATAGAGTGTCGAACAGTCATCGTAGAGAAGTGACAAAGAGACTTCTAGATATAATAGAGCAGTGGATGAACTCCCAATTGCTTCGCCTCATTCCAGATCCAACCAATGACTATGGCAAAGCCACCCTCTATGAAAATGTTTTTTGCTCGCACCTACTGTCGTGTACAAGGAATTTTACAAGTAGAAGTAAAGAGCTATTAACAATAAATGAAGTGCATATCTCAAAACAAAAGGCCTAAAAACTGAAAAATATATTGACTTTGTAACTAGAATCCCTTGTTTCTAAAAATCAAAGATTAAATCAAAACAAGTATTTTTAATGATAGACAGGCATGCTTATGAAAACATATAGGATTAACAAAATATTGTAAGCCCTACTAGCCTCATTTAATAAGAAAAATGCCAAAGAAACAACATGAATAGAAAAAATGGATTTAAATGAAGTTAACTGGTTGGCACGAAGCATGCTCAAACAGAGAATACTCACCTGTCAAGCTCTTCCTTTATGGCAGGATCTAACTCATCATCAATATAATCAGCATCTTCAAAATCAACCTTCAATGCAAATGCATCTTCAGCACTGTCTCGCATTTCTGAAATTCGACTTGGACTATGGGAATAACTAGCACCAACTTCATTTCTTACCACACAAGAATTGATACTTCCTACACACAAAGGGATAGATCAAATATATGAAAATCTATGAAATACAGTTGAAA
This sequence comes from Elaeis oleifera, assembly GCA_000441515.1. Taxonomy (NCBI): domain Eukaryota; kingdom Viridiplantae; phylum Streptophyta; class Magnoliopsida; order Arecales; family Arecaceae; genus Elaeis; species Elaeis oleifera. Next base: position 267,303 of record KE505301.1, on the reverse strand, counting down.
GTGCAAATGCAGAAAAACAGATGCTATATTGGTAACCTTCTTGTGCGATTTATCAAACTCGGTTCTAGAGGAATCCTTTGGTTACTCTTTTCTCCTCCTATTTTCTTTTATTCTTAGCAGCTTTAGCAGTCTTTGATTCTGTTAAAAGGTAAATTGAACATGAACCAATCTAAATGAAGTGTAATTGCTGAGCAGAAAAGGTTGCATTCCAATGGCTGGCATTACTGATGAGGATGAATACATCACATATAAATTAAGTTTTGTTGGGATATACCGACTAATCCCGACGCCGACCGACCGCGATGCCGACTCACCAACGGGTCCCGACACCGACTTCGCCAACCGGAACGGCGCAACGACGGCGACTGCCGATGGTGCTCGACCTGGGCATGTCGGTCTGACCGGCCAGCGCCGATTCCGACTGCCCTAAAGCCG
>KE505301.1:227682-241562 GCA_000441515.1 Elaeis oleifera | reverse complement strand
GCTCGCTCCCGTAAGAGCTCGGCTGAGACGGGCCGGCTCCCGTAGGAGTCCGGGCTGGATCTGGCACTAGCAGCGGCCTGCTGTTGGTGAAGTTCGGCCGTCGACAAAACTTGAAGGGAACTCAGCCCGTCGCTTATCACTGTACAAGATCGGTCAGTAGCGGAGCCCGGTGAGAACTGGAGAAGGTCGGCCGACAACGGAGCCCAGAGGGCACTTGGAGCAATCTAACAGGCGCCTGAAGAACCCGCTCCGGTGAGCCCGGATGGGTGCCACCTGTCGAAAACTTCGGCTGAGGGTATTTTATACCCAACAAGACCCTTGCCAGAGCTTTATTGATGCTCATTCTTCAATTGCCTCTCCTTCAGATTCAAGATTTTAGAGAGAGAGAGAAATAGAAGAGATGATCCATTACTTTCTTTCTCACTAGACTTGTTTCTAAGGAGTGGAAAATAGAAGGCAGGAATCATCATCCATGTTCATCTAATATAGATCAAATAGTGTGACATGAGAATACAGGTACATGATCAAATTTGGAAAAAATTATGGTACATATATTTGGTGCATTAGAAATGTAAAAAACTATATTAATTGAAGAGTAATATTTTTTCTTTTACAACAGATTGTACTGGCCATTAGTAATTGCATTCATATTAGTCCCAACAAGAGCATCTTAATCGTCCTAATATAAAATTGGGAATTTTGAGTAACTGTAAACATGTGATGCCAACTGGTTGGTAACATGTGGGTTGGCATCATAACTTCAAATTACAATTATAGGATTCATTAGTCTTCTCCTTCTCTTCCTTGCTTTCCTGAGGATTCTCATCGTCTCTTCCCTAGCTTCATCCATCAAATAGCTCTCCTTTCCTGTCATGATAACAGAGATATGTCAAATCAAAATAATGCAGATATGGTTTTCATTACCCTGATGCATATCTGATTTATGTGCATCATGAATTACAGTTTTCTAAAGGATAAAATATGTAAGCATTTGAATCTTCCTTATCAAGCATCTTTTGGAATTTGAATCATCTTTATTCAACACTCCACTTAAAGATCTCAGTTTCAATATCGATACTGGCTATACACATCCCAAACTCCTTTGTCTTCCCCAAAATGCATTTGCATCTCACCCCCTTCCATATAAACTCCTTTTCTAATAAACACAGGCCTCCAAATACACTCTATGACATGGTGCAGGAAAGCACAATGTATCAGTTTGGTGTTGTATTTATCAAATCTATTCTTACCAAATTGGTCATTGGTTTCACAGCCATCCATCATGCTCATTACTCTTGGATAAAATATGTGCCCAATACTTGCTGATAATGATGATGATAATGATAATAATAATAATACATCAATGGGAACTACAACAGTTTAAAATTGTGTAATCTCCCACAGTATGAAAAGAATCAATATTGAGACATATAATAAGTATCATGGAATGCACTTAAGTTTGCCTTAAGATAACATAAAGTAGAATGTGCACAATCATTGAAGTATGCTGCATTAGACTTGAAGGACTTCTTCTATCCAGTTTCTAGTCTCCACATCCATATTAAGAATTACCTGTTTCCTTCTTCACCAGAAAGTAGGAGCCAACTCCATCATTGTCCTCATCTGAGTCAATGACTACTCTCAAATCCTTTTCCTGAATCAGCAATCACCAACACAATATTAAAATAGAAACATGAACCAATATAATTGTAGGAAATGGTATTCTTGTAGAGTAAGCCAGCATGTATGAAGAATAAACAGGACTCAGCCTTCAACTTTTAGTGTTGAGCTGTGGTGTTAAAGAGTAATAAAAAGTAATTCACTAAAAAAAAAAAGTAATGAACTAGATGGAAAAACAAATGGTTCGATAAAATTCTGTTCAGTTTTAATAGCAAAGGTAAGCTAAATGATCAAACCCCAGGCATATTTCTCTTCAGTTAAAAGCAAGAAAGCTTTGAGAATCACCTGCATCCTCTGAGGAATTGCTTCCTGTTTGCATGCCATATGATGCTTAGAATCAGTCAATTTTGGTTCCAGTGCTCTTGATTTTTCCTCTTCAACCCTTGAAACTGGAATCCTTTCTTATGACCCAACAAAGGCACATCTGGACTGGCATCAATATATAAGTTTGAATTATAACAAGACAAGCTACTGTCAAATACTTGAATGACCCGGCAACTGAAAACCTAGCTCATGGTAGAAGGAATATTTCTAATATTACAAATAGTAGGCATAAATGAAAAAACCCAGGAGAAAAGCATTTGCTTATTTCCTTTTCAAACATGTTTTCTAATTCAACCAGTGACTGTGGTCTAAGAACAAAATCCAGTTCCTAACTCCATCTAAAGATCAACTAATAGCAAAATTTCAGTAAAAGCTCAAAGCATGTAATGTGGAAACCCTTCAGCATATTTAGTATGCTAAATATAGTAGGTTCACACCCTTCACTCTGAATATCCTTTTAAAAGCCCTCCATATAATTCCCCATATCCAGCCTTAGGTTCAAGATAAATTGAAAAAAAAAATAGATATCTTTGTTTTGATTGGATAATATAAGAAGAAGAAGAGGAAACGTAAATGTCAGAAACGTACAGCTCTACTACTGGTATGTGGCTCTTTAGAGACTGTTTAGGATCCATTTTGATCATCTTCTGCAAGCATAAGGAATTAAGAGAAAGGTACATAAATTTTATGCTGGTCCAGTCAGAAGTTATTCATAATCATTATGCTATGAGTGAAAGTACCACCGTGGACTGGATCGAATCTGCACATTTATTGTTGGAAGGCTTCCTGCCACTAACCGTCACCTGCATGAAATTAGGAAAAGAAGAAACAATTAGTACATTATGATATATGGTTTTTTAGTGCAATTGCCTCAAGTCTTGAGAATTAGAGAAAAATCAATAGGACAACATGATCAACAAAGCTGCAACAACCATAGTATTCTGCAATTAACAGGATCGAGGCACATAATGTGAACATCACATGGAGAATATTGATATCAAAGAAGTTGTAGATCTTGGATAGATTTTGCTCCATGTGAGCATCTTAAAAGGAAGCATAAGATGGAGGCAATTGATAGAGATGGACCTAAATAGACAGGCATGTGCAGCATAGATCTGGGTAGTCCTCAGAAAAGAAGTGCATTCATATTTGTGCTAAAGTGAATGAGAGAATAAAAGATGAAAGGAACATGGATAGATGTTTTGGAAAATGATTTGAAAAGAAAGAATTAGGTAGATCCCTGCTGAGATGAATAAGCTAGCTTCCATACATCATATCCCAGGGAAAATGAATAACTGCGATGCACCCCATCTTTTGAATAAGGAAAGAAGCAACACAGTAATTGAACTGAATAGAAATAAATGAAGTATACAGATGGCATAAGAACATGTTATGCTTACCTCCATCTCATTGGTAAAGACCCTACAAACTTCTTGTAGTTTCAGTAAACGCGCTTCAATCTTCTCTGGTAAAGCTGAAAAAGCTGAGGCAATCTCATTTAATTTGTCAGAGTTAGAGGTCTTGACTACTTTCTCAGCAATGGACTTGAGGCTTTCATCAAGGAAAGGCTTGATATCATCTTCCCTCTTGAGCTGTTAGCAAAGTTCATTGATATTGATTAATATATAGCAATGCTAAAGAAGTTTAAAACAGAATACAACATGCTCAATATCTGTTTCTTACCATTTGCTGCACTGAATTGTCAAGAAGAAAAATCTTTTGCCGTATTCCTCCACTGAGTTTGAATGCCATTTTCCAAAACAAATTATTAGTTAGAGCTTTGAAGCACCCTATCAAGAACTAGCACTTAGAATAGCATGCCAAAATATTCTGTCCTCTTTGTAGATAATTAGATGCAGGAAAAGAATTGCGCTAGTAAATCTACCACAATATTATCAAGATAGAAAACTTGATTTAACACTATGACCTCTTTCTATATGTAGATTAGTGCAGTACTAACACTTACTTTCCACTGATACTTCTTTCACAGCTCTATTTACTTGCATAACGTCACCCTGAACAGAGTCCAACACCATCCCCAGCCTATTTATTGAACCTTCCATCAGTCGAATACTGTGTTCAAGTTCGTCACTAATCTGACCTGTTCAGAAATTAGAATTGGTAAATTCCTGTGATATATTTCTGTCTTATGCACCTAAAATCTCAGAATGAAGTTTTCCTTTCACAAACTAAGAAAATGTTTTATTTCCTTTTGAATGATGAAACCCGAAGATATATTCAATTATATTATTATAGTGAGTGAAGCGGCATGGTAAAGATTGTATTTAAGTGATAAATTCAAATTTGTCGTTGATCAAATTGTACCAGTCATCATCCATTAATTTCAGGTAGTGGACCTAACTGATCAGGACTTACATCTATTATCTGGAACAGAGCATGAGTTCCAATGCCGCAAGACATTGTTGGATGCTCTTGACAGCTGCAACTGAGATTCTCCTCGTGCTGATTTGTTTGGAGCAAATGAAACCCTCTTTGATGAATTATCCTTTTCTTGAGAGCCGAACCTCTAGAGCAACAGACAAAATTAGAAGGATACTTGAAAACCATATAAGAAACAAATGTGACCAATTAGCTGCAAGCTGCGAGCTATATGACTGTCAAGTCAAACCAGCAAAAGAGGGATTACAGGATATGATTTGAAGCAAGAAAATCATCAATTAACTGATTGTTTAACCTATGATTTTATCATCTGATGGCATGTTCAAAATTTTTCAGATCTGGAATTTGTTTAAAAATAAAATGATTTCATCATCCTATGGCATGATTAAACTTTTATAGATCTGAAATTTTACAAAAAATGAAAAATGTGGCAGTTCAAAGTTAAATGATTTCATCATCTTATGGCATGATCAAACTTTTCAGACCTAGAGTTTTTAGAAAATAGAAAAACTTCTAAATCTAGAATTTTCAAAAAATAGAAAAATTGTGGTTGTGGGATCAAAAGAAGTCCTCTTTGATGAATAATCCTTTTCTTGAGAGCCAACCCTCTAGAGCAACAGGCAACAAATCAAAAAGAGATTTCAAAAATTAAGGAAAGAAAGAAAGAAATGCGACCAATAAGCTGTAAGCTTTGAGCTATGTAACTGTTAGGTCAAACCAGCAAGAAAGGGGAACTACAGGCTATTATTTGAAGCAAAGAAAATCATTCATTAGTTGATTGTTTAACCTATGATTTTATCATCTGATGTCATGATCATACTTTTTCAGATCTGGAATTTGTTTGAAAAATAAAATGATTTTATCATCTTGAAGCATGATCAAACTTTTTTACATCTGGACCTTTTTGAAAAAATGTGGCAGTTTAAAGGAAATGATTCTATCATCTTATGGCATGGTCCAACTTTTTCAGATCTGGATTTAAAAAAAAAAACAAAATATGGCAGTTCAAAGGAACATGATTTTATCATCTTATGGCATGATCAAACTTCTTTATATCTGGAATTTTCAGAAAATCAGAAACTTTTTAGATGTAGAAGTTTTCCAATCTGAAACTTTTTAGATCTAGAATTTTCAAAAAAGAAAAAAGATGAGGTTTAGGGATTGAATCCGATGTGGATTGAACACACAACCTTCTGATCTGGAGTCAGATGCTCTACCATTGCACCACAGATGTGGCTTAAGAATGGCTATGTTAATTTCTTTTAAAGTTTATCTGTTAGTCCACTTTAGGAACAAATCCACCTTGGAGACTGGTAATTTCGGCTACAAGAATTGAGTATGAGAAATAAACTTTTACCTAATCATATTAGGCAGATAGGCTGCATAGATTTGCATCTAAATAAGCTAATGTTCCTTGTATATGGTGTCTTACACTAAACCAATCATAGCAAGCTGATCATTACGTGGGATCCACTTCAGCTTGTCATACATAAATTCTTGGACTAATAATATTCCTGTAATGCCCGACTTGATTCACCTCATTTGTCATTTGCACATTTAGGTGTGATCCAGCCTTACAGTTACAGACATCATAAAATCAATCTTAAAACTTCCTCCATGGTAAATCCATCAATAGCATGGTCTCACAGTCTTATAATTTGAAGTGGAAACTGCATAGTCACCATTAAATTTTCTGCATTTTGACAAATAAATTGATGTCGATGCTATCTTCTAAATATTTTCATATAATCTGGAAGGATTCATTGATCTGTAGGTACTCTGATTTCATTAATTGAAGAATAACAGTAACAATTTTAGGACCCAGGCTGTTAGCAAGCAAATGCACTGAAATATGAAGCACAATTATGGAACCATCATATAGAGCTAATGCAGCAAACTCGCACAGAAAATGCCTCAAATTTAGATACATAACTCTCTTCCTGGACTTTATTGAGGGACCATAATGATGCACCTTAATTCAAAGGGTTGGGGCTAATGGACCCTAACAGTTAGGAATTTAGTAGTCAATCCACTGTTAAGACTTCCATATTTGGTCCTGGACTTACAGTAAAAGTCCAAAACTTGGAACTACTGGAGGAAAACAGGCAGCTCAGATTTCTCCAGATATTTTAGATGGAAGAACTGAGATTAAATCTTACTTTGCCTTCTTAGGGCAGAAGTGGAAGTCGGAATTCTCCTCCAATATAACAAAAAATCCCGATCCCAATAATTCCAAACTAAAACAACAGTCTAAAAGGAACGATAAAAGAACAGAGAAGAACACAGAGACCACGTACGCAGGTCTATCACCTCCAAAACCACAAAAACTCTCCCAGAAACAAGTGATTCGCAAAATATCGAAATCTCTCATTCAACCACAGAGAAACGAAGAGAGAAAGACAGCAATCTGGAGCTAAAATCTTGATGTACAGTAACATATGACGTCGAGAAGAAATCAAACTCTATACCTGATCGATCATCAGAGACTCTTCCAGAGAGCTCTGAGAGAGCTGGGAGAGCGACGGCCCTTGGGAAAACGACTGCTGAGATTGGGATCGGTGCTGAGACCCCTGGCTCCTCCCCACCCCGATCCATCCGCTCCAGAGCTCATTCCCTTCGATCTGCTAACAATCCAACGAAGGAATCCATCAACAGATTAATGGGAGATTAAGAGAGAAAGGATCAAAATTGGGATCGGAAGGAGAAGGATCGAAACCTAGGAGGAAGCACGGAGATGGAGCTGAGATCGCAGGCCTTGTTGATCTTTAGCTTCATCTGATCCTCGGAGCGAGATCTGGATCGCTAGAAACGCTAATCCTCGATCCGTTCTCGGATAATTTTGGAAGAGATCGGTAGTTTTGGAACCCTATATTTGTCGCAGAAGATCGGAAATGGATCGTCTTCTGGTTTGTTATAGACAAAAGGAGGGAGTAGAGTTCTCGGTGGGCGGGGCGAAGAAGGGGAAGCTATTTATATACTGGCCGACATTTGAATTTTGTTCAGTGTTCCGAGTATGCCCTTGAGAAAATTGAATAGAATCTGCCTACTTGAAATTTTGCTACTACTCCGGAGCCTCTTTTAATCATTTTATTATTAATTTTTTAACTATTCATTTAAGATGGATGGTATTGATTATTTATCAATAATAAATTATAATTGATCATATGCATAGCTAATGCTACAGGTAAAATAATATAGATATTATCTATCCGGATCTATTTTCGTATCTGAATCAAACTGAATATGGATAGAAATTTGAGGATCCGACTAATATCCATATCCGTATTTATATCCATCAAAGAAAAATGGATATGGATAGATAACTATCCGGTCCATATCTGAATATCCGAATTTATATGTAATCCTGTATAATTTTATATAGTACTTATTCATTTTTAAAGAAATATACAACTATATAAACATATTATTAACTTGATTTATCATTTATTTAGTAATATTTTTGATTTTGTAGTCATAAAATTTGATTATCTAAGTAATATCTGTAATTATATCCATACCTCTAGTATCCAAATTGTATCCGTATCCGTTTAAAATAAATATGGATATAAACTTTTGCATCCGAATAATATCCGTATCCGTATTTGTATTCGTCAAATAAATAAATATGAATATGGATATGATGGTATCCGATCCATATTCGATCTAGTTTCAGCTCTAGCTGGTGTGGTAAAAAACTCAAATTTTAAGCATAATCCGAAAACTAAAACTGAAGGGGTGTTTTGGAAGTTGCACCTCTCCTTCCTCCTCCCTCTTTCCTCTATCCCTTCCCACTGGGGTCGGCGTGTGGCGGTGGGAGGTGAGTGATGGGCACAAGTGATAGAGGAGGAAGAAGGGGGCAACGTATAGCTGCAGAAAGGCGAGTGGCAGAGGCAGAGGAAGAAAGAGACGGCGGGCCCAAGCAGTAAAATTGAAAAGGAGGTGGGAAGCGAGCGGCGATAGTAGAGAGGTGAGTGACGGAGGACGACGAAGAAGGGGCAACATGTGCTTCAATGAGGCGAGTGGTGGAGGTGAAGGAGGAAGTGGGTGACAGATCTGAGCGGCAAAAAGGGAAGAGGGTGAGGAAGCGGGCAGTGACGATGGTGGGGTGAGCGGTGGAGAAAGAGGAAATGGGGCGGTGTGTAGCTGTGGGAAGATGAGTGATGAAGGCAAAAGAGGAAGGGGCGGTGGGCCCAAGCAGCAGAAGGGGAAAGGGGTGGAGAAGTGAGCAGCAGCGATGAGGAGACAAACAGTGGAAGGAGAAAGTGGGTGGGAAGTGAGCGGCAGCGGTGGAGAGGCTAGCGGTGATGGGGAGAAGTTACGAAGAAAGAAGAGGATGATTAAAAATAATAAATTATTATTTTAAAAATATAATAAAAAATATAAAAAATGATAGTATAATGTCTGAAATGCCTTCATAATAAAATATTATTAAAGGAGCATTATAGCATATGCCATTTGGAAAAGCAAACATCTCTCGTTTTATGGTAGACTCACTCTTGTCAACTCAATTCTCTCTACAATTCTATTTTATTTCACATATCTGTTTCAATTGTCAAATTGGGTGATTAAGAGGATTGACAAGTGCCAAAAAGCATTCCTCTCAAAAAATCAAGCATCATCAAATAGTATCTCCTCTAAGGTAAATTGGGAAAGAGTTTGTCTAGAAAAAGAGGAAGGTCTTGGGGTCAAAGATTGTCCCTTATAAATCAGTTTCTAATTTCTTCTGACCAAATGGGGCTGGAGGTACCCCAAGTATAACGTAGGATAACTCAATGAGCTAGTATTCTGTGGTTTTCATTTGTATTTTTCACTATACCTTCTTGTCCTTTGTGTGGAGGATGATATTGGGAATCGTTAACGTGCATGAAAACTCTCTATCTTGATATTTTAGGTTGTTTTTTGGTAACCGTAGTTTTTCTTTCTTTTCTTTTTTCCTCTTTTGTGTTGTGTTATACGATTATTATTTTTCATGTTTTCCCTCTATGATTGCTTTTTCATAGGTAGAACATAAAGGAGATGATCTGATGTAAAATGCTCAAAAAAGTTACAGAATTGATGGCAATAAACAAGGCACATAAACAAATTTGCATAGCAACCAACAATACTTGGCAACAGATAAGTACCCAAACACAGCAAGAGCACAAGCCAATGTACATCCCTAAGATTGCACAAATGACCCTCAACTTGGAAGTCCATGTCCAACGCACAATTCCCTTGTGCTCATCAGTGTAGGAACAATCCACCTTCCTCACTGGAAATTCTAAAGTTCTAAACAAACAAACATTTCATATAATCCAAAAGATGCCAAAGTCACATGAATATGCCCAACCATTATAAAGCTTCGAAGTTTCTGTTTCGGCTTGCTGGAATCTATAATTCTAGTAGGCTTACAACAAACCTTAATAATTGAGGAATAAAATATCACTAACAATAGGTAACTTTTTTCTGGTTCATGTGTTTGATATCATGGTGCTTTGATGGAGAGAGATGTGCCAATAGCAGTTCCATTCTTGTTAATCTTATTGCTTTCTGCCTCAAAATTCTGTTGCAGTCGAAGATTATTTCGTTCGAGTTTTCTCTTGCAGAACTCAGCACAGTTTCACTTGATTTGATCTGTTTTATTTGAAATGCTTGAAGCTAACTTTACTTGACACCAGCACAACCTTAAAAAAAAAAGAAAAAGAAAGAAAAGAGGTAGGACTCGAGAACTTCAACTGATGCATATAGAAGTACCAGAAATTTCTGATCAATATACTTAGTGAATTTTCTGATTATACCTGATTGTAACTAGAGAAAAGAACATAGTATTTCTATCCAGGATTTTAGCTCTTGCAGTATTTTTCAGATGCCATTTTTATACCATACAAGGACAGCATGCTGTGGTCTCCAATCTACTGCTAGAAATTATTAGGAAATCAGCAGATTTTCGAAAACAGGGAGACTGGGGATAATATTCCCAAATATATCAAGATATTGCGAATCACCTATATATCTTGTGTTATGCACATGGAGGTTGGATACTACCACCATCTAAACAGTATTATCACCTACTAATGTGCAATCAGATGCTCCAACATCCTACTCTTGCATGGGATAATAAGGCATTAAAAGGGCCCTTGGATTCTACACCTATGCTCTTCCACAGACAAATATATGGAGTTACATATTTGCCTTCCCTGTTGGACAAGTAAATCTTTCCAGCAAGACTCTTTGATTGATTGATTGCATTATGATTATTATACGCTGGAACCAAAATTACTTGATTGAAATGTTTATGGGCTGTAAGAGTGAGCAGATGTTTTATGATTGTTTGCTTTCTGCGTGTTGTGAAACCATAACCATTTTTAACCCATCCAGTATAGAATTCATGAGGATTTTCATTAAATCCCCTAATGATGCTCTCTATGTTTACATAATTTTGTATGTATTTTCCATTTCCATGACAGCTCTTCTAATTGGTTATTTTGTTAATTGCTTGCTGGTCATGATTCTGATCGACGTTGCTTATGTATGCATGCTTTGGTAGAATTATATGTATTTGAGCAAGCAGTCGGGTTTGGATCAAATACCTTTTAGATTCAGCAAGTTGGTCTGAATGTTGCCTTTATGCTAGGGAAATTGAACCAATTTCCTTCTATATCTCAGTTCATGTTTTGTTACGAAGGTGGCTTCTTTCAAAGAAGGTGGAGCCCTTTTGATGCCAAGTATCGGCATTTGTGATCAGGAACCGCGCACAGGTAAGTTTAATTGCCCAAAGTTCTTGCTTGTAGAATCATTGTAGAACTTTCTTACAAAGATCCATTGTTTGAGAATGATGACATGATTTTAGAAGTTAGAATAGCTTGCTGTTGTCGAGAAAGCATCTTTAAAATGTCTCAAGGCTAGAGATTTCAGAAAGCAAGATGACATTGACTTTTGGATGATGACTCTCAATCAAGTGTGGAACCGGTCCTTGAGAAACTGAGACAAATATCAGATTTGGTGTCAGCTAAATCTGAAGAGCATGGTGACATTAACAGTTCAAAGTTCTTAATTAGAAAGAAAGAGAGTTGAGAAAGTCAACAAAGTTAAGATCGGGGACTATAAGAAGAAAGGTGAATCTGGACGTAATAGAACTCATGAAGACAATTGCATAGTGCATGAAAAATCATCACGTAAAGATCATACAAGAAGAAGAAAAGGCAGGTATGAGCTAGACTGTAACTTCACGTATATGCAGGGTATACCGGAAGAGCTAAGAGTTGCCTTAGAAATATGCTTATGTGGATCAAGGAAGAGATGTAGAAATTGCTGGCAGACATAACTTAAAGCACATTGTTATGCTCCGACCTGAGATCGCAAGTCAATGGTTGCGGCAATTACCGTACACTCATAGAGAACTCTCCCTATAAACATGCAAGACACCTTATCATGCTATCATAAAATAACAGTGAAATAATTAATTAATAAATTAAGTCCAAATTTAACGATCGAAATTTCAACTTTAATGTCTCAATAAATTCAACAATATTCAAAAATATTACATCAAATTCGATAAAACTTTCAATTTAAGTAAAAATATTGAGATTCTGCTTTTAATCATTCTCTTATACATATTCCTGTGTCATCTTAGTTCTCAAGATCTGTAAAAATAATAAAATATGAGATAATGAGCTAGACAGTCCAATAATAATGATCACTTCAACTAGATTAAATTTAATAATAAAGTAATAAGTATTTATAGAATGTAAACATAAAGAATTTATTAGTTCGAAATCAATTTCTATTATGCAGCATTATCAAAATATTATTCTTACTAAATTCAATCATTTCAAATTCGAGTTTCATTCACGAATTCAATTCTTTAAAATTTAAGTTCTGTCAATCATAAGCTATGACTATATTATCTCTCTGATAGAGTCATAACAACACATATCATCTTGTAGTGCTATGTGCCATCTTACAACAAGTCCTTAGGAATCACGTATCATCTTGCAGTAGGTTATGTGTCATCTTACAGTGTGCTGTATATCATCTGACAACAAAGTCCTTAGGAACCGCAAATCTATTGGCGACATGTTGCATATCTGACATAAATCTCCAAGATAAATCAACTGCCAACATATTAGCCCCTATTAGCAAGATCCTCCACATAGTTAGACTGAGAGTTCAAGTCATTCTTGAATCAAAATTCTTTTCACAAATCATATTTCATATTCCAGTTCGATAAATATACATATAATCATATGGTATCGAAATCAATCAAGTGTAATACATAACAAGATCAATACTTTCAATCATTTTTATCATAATATTTCAAAATAAAGTATATTTAATAATAAAATATCATTCATCAAACTCATGCATCATGAACAGTATAATTCAAAAGTTATTGATATAACAATCTTATAATTTATCAAAAATTTAGAAAAAGTGAAGCATTACTTATTTCATATGTATTCCAGTAAATCTCAATAATTCTACTTTTTTTTTCAAAATCTTTAATTAATAGATTGTCACAATATCTCATTGCCAGATATCTTCTTGTCAAGACAATCATACCTCTATACAGAATGGAGTTCAATATTAGAAAGAGTACGGATAATTATAGAAGAAGGGTTTATTGAATAGTCGCATCCAACGATCTAGGTCAATCTGGTCATCCTTACTTCATCAATCAAGATTAGATAGGAGTAAGGTGGTTCAACAAAGATCGAGGGTAATTAAATCAATAATGTTCAATAAAAATCAAAGTGGAGGTCAATATGCTATTCGACAATCAAGAATCAATTCAATTAAGTAACTTCATCTAACTAGAGTCAGCTAAGGCATAAGAACTCGATAGAGATCAATAAAGACTAAATTTTGCAATATTTGATGAAGATTTGGATAGTGCAAAAATACTACTCGATCGGCAATGTGGTTCAAAATCTGACTATCGGATCAACTTGGATTCGAAATGAAAAGATTGGGAATCCTTCACTGGGTTCATAAATTAAGTAGAGAAAGAATGTTAGAGGAGAGAGAAATTAACAAGATATAATATAACTAATCATGTGACATTGTCTAACAACCTGATTAATCTGATCTAGGTAATTCAATCAAATCATAATTGAATTACTATACAGATGATTCAACAAAATTATGGATAATTAAATCTAGTGGTATGCGATCTTGTCAGGATGGGTGTCAGTATATGCCGCCTGATGTAATGGGTTGGGACTCGTTCACCATGGTCATTCAAACTTATCTAGATAGTCTTCTCATGGATCTAGAAAATCCTAGGAAAGAGAAACAACCTAGAGAGAAAAAAATTTAAAAGGAGAAACTAGAGAGAGAAGGTGGAGAGAGAAGAACTAGGAGAGGAAGAGAGGTAAGAGAGAGGAAGAGGGAAGAGGAGAGAGTTTTCTTCTCTTTCTTTTCTTTTCCTTTCTTCTTTTCTCTTTTTTCTTTCTATTTCTTCTTCTTTTTTTTTCTTTTTCTTTCTTCTTCTTCCT
>KE505301.1:110911-127980 GCA_000441515.1 Elaeis oleifera | reverse complement strand
ACTCAAAATCCTTAAAAATTGAATAGCTCTATTTCTTTTGAATTTTTAAAGCTCAAAGCTATTCGTTAACTAAATCTAAAAAGTATTTCTTTTTGAATCTATGATTTTGAGAAAAAGAAAATGCACTATTAGAATTGTATTTTATGAAACCAACCAAGTTAATTTTGAATTCAAAATGAAGAAGAAAAGTGCTTTTCACAATTAGTTTCAAGATGAATTTAAAAATATTTTACTTCATTGGTTTATTTTTGAGAAATGAATTTAAAAACTACAAGTGGTGTTTTCTTTTGATATCAAAAAAATCTTTCAAAGAAGATACTATATGGTTTGGTTTTTAAAATAATTGATATAAAACTATCTTCTTCTCAAGCATACTTTGCTCAATACCATACCTTGCTTCGATATATTTTTGATATGATATTTTCAAATAAATCTAGAAAATAGCATCCTTTAAGAACTTAAATGATTGATAGTTTTCAAAGAAGAAAGTAATAAAGTTTATCTTATGCTTATCTCTAATCATTGAAAGTTTTAACTCTCTGAAATTCTTAAAATTCAAGCTCTTCCATAATTGAATTTGAAAATCTGTTTAATGCATCCACCATTATTCAAAAAGGAAGAGATGTGCTTATAAATCTATATTGATCAAAAGAAGAAAGATAATTCTTTTGGATAGTTGCTATTTGGATTGAATTTCAGAATATTTGGTATTGAGAAGAATTAAATTGATCATTTTCTATTTTAAATAGATTATTTTTTGAAAGAAATAAGTTTAATTTTTTTTAATTTGTATCAAGTAGATTTTCTCAGGAATACTATTACAACTAGTATCCTAATTCTCATAATTGGTATCAAATAGTTTATTCTTGCCTTAAAATCTATTGTTTTATCTTTTGGCAAAAGGAAAAGATTGTGTTTGTCTCAAATTTGATTTTGTATAGCTAATATGATTTCATTTGAGATAAATTTAAGAAATTTTATACCTTTTCTTAAACTTAATTGAGTGATATTTCTTAAGAAAAGAAAAATCTAAATTTAAACAAAATCTCTCTATAATTTATCTTGCATGATCTATTAGTATCAATCCAAAATGATTTATATCAAAATTATTTGATGTGAATTTAATTGATTCATCTTTTTGATCAAAAGTTAAATCAATTGATATCATAATTTTTCACAACTGGTATTGGACAACTTATTATTGCCTTGAACTCTATCTATTTATCATTTGATAAAATGAAAGGATACTTTCTCTCAAATTTATTTTGTATTGTCATATCTTTGACATTATTTTCTTGAGACAATTTCAAAGATTAATATCTTTATGCATCAAATTAAATATCTCTTATGATTGGCTTTGAATGATCTATTCAAAATTCTTATCATTGAAAAAGTTCTATCTCATGGATTTTCAAAAATCAAAGCATATGTCCAACTGTATTTATGAAATATTTTTACATTCTTACTTTTGAGAATGAAGAGAAGTGCTACCAAGCTTATATTGCTCAAAACTTAATTGACACAAAAACTAGCCAAGCTTGAATTAAATTTGATATATATTTTTGACTCATTTAAAAAGGAGGAAAGTTTTGAAATCTATACTACTTCTAATAGAGAAAAGTTAAATTTGAAAGGAAGAGAACTTAAGTCAAATTTGAATGTTTATATATTTGAATTTGAATTGATTTTGATGATTCATCTTAATCTTTCCATTGAACTTTTTGATGCTGTCAAAAAGGGGGAGAGATAGTATGTTGAGTACATACTTGTTGAGTTTTTGTTTGAATTAATTACATGCTCACATACTTCATGTTTAAATTGAGCATATGGGAGAAAGATATGCTTAAGATGTAAGATGCTCATTTGCTTGCTTGAAATATTATATAAAATGAATATTTTGGATATATGCCATCTTAAATATTGGTATTTAATTTTAGTGTCAAAACTTATAATAAAATATTTTGATAAATCTTATTGAAACATTTACAAAGTATGTTCTTATAAGTGCTTATTTATTCACTTCATGATTCATATTCATTTTTATAAATTAGTTGAAGCACATTATACTTTATTATGTATATACTCAAAGTTTTATCATCATCAAAAAGAAAGATTGTTGATCCTATGATAAATTTTGATGATTATAAATATTGAGTAATTATGGTACTAATCATGTATTCATGAGTGAATATAGAATTTTCTATGTGCTTAAATAAAAAAATTATTTGTAGAAAAAATTTCTTAAAAGAATAATGATTAATGGTTCAATGAGACTCAAATAAAAAGTTTTTTGAAACCTAAATATTATGAAAGACCATTAAAATCAAGATAGAAGAAACCCTCAAAAGTTGAAGTCAAAAAGCCACTTATGTAGAAAATATGTAAAATTTTAATAGGCTGTCATCCGAGTCGACTCAAATTTTATCTAAGTCAACTCGAGCTAAAATAGTGAAGAAAAATAGTTTTGACATATAAAAATTTCAGTCGGTATGCCCTCAAGTTGACTCAAATTGGGCACGAGTCAACTCAAATGAATGGTAACAGAAAAATAAACTTTTAGAGCAAAAAAGATTTTGGTCGAGCGAAGGAGTCGAGTCGAGTTGACTCGAATTGATCGAGTTGAGATCTCAAAAATAACAGAGAGTATGATTTTAGGATAAAATTTGAAGCAGACTTGCAGGCTAGTCGAGTCGACTCGAGGCACGTCGAGTCAACTCAAAGCTCAAGTCAAGTCGACTCAAAGATCAGTCGAGTCGACTCGAATTCCAATGGTTAGTTCTGCAGAAATTCAGATTTGATTTCCAACGACTAGTTTTTGACTCCAACGGCTAATTCAACTCTTTCAATGGTCAAAATTTATTTTCAGCCACTTTCAAACATATAAAAGGCTAGAGATTCAATTGGGAAGGAAGTTTTAGTGGATTAAAGAGAGAAAATCTTCAAACTAAGAGAGGTTCATTGAATATCATTGAGAAAGAAAAAAGAGAAGAATAGAGTGTAAAGAATTGAGGGCTTTCTAAGAGTGATTTTCTCCAACATCTTCAACATCCTCTTGAAGAGAAGTCAAGCTTCAAAAGATCAATAATTAGCTCCTTCTCCCCGCTTTAAAAGAGTTTTCATTTTCTATTTCTTTTGTGCTGAAATTGTATACTTTGTATTTTGATTTCTTTACAAGTTTTTTTAGGAAAAAGAAACTTGGGGTAAAGGCCAGTCCAAGCCTGTAATTGGATGTTGTAGGTTATATTTGGTTGGCTCAAAAAACCAACTAGATTTAATTATGATCCTAAAAATAATTGTGTAAGATTTTGGTTGGTGAGCCCGTAAAACTAACTGGATTGATAGTGAGCTTGAAAAATTATCGGTGTAAGGTTATGATTGGTGATCTTAAAAACTAACTAGATTTATTTATGATCCTAGTTTAAACAAACATACTATAATCGGATGATTACAGTAGAATTCTCAAGAAATTCTTGGGGGTGGACATAGGTGCGGGGTTGCATCGAACCACTATAAATTTCTTTATCTTTGTAGTATGCTTGCTCTATTTACTTCTCATATTTGCCTTGCATCATTTTAATTTAAGTTTTGCTTGCTTGTATCTTAATTCTACTATTGCATACATCATACACATCTCAAACACACAACTTAGCTTAAATTGAAGCACATTCTTGCTTAAAGTTTAATTTAGTTAAATTTTTAAAGAACTCAATGCATCCCCCTCTTGGGTTGCTACCTCTGGGCAACATATGCACAATTAGATTAGGTCCTTTGTCTAATTATGTCTCTCACTTATTTGATGAATTTTGTAGCCCTTAAGTATGAAAATAAGAAACTTTATCTTGTTCTAAGTAGGGTTGAGATTTTTATTCCTCATAAACACCTTATGGACATCACAACAAGTATTCATGAGTTCAAAGATAGATAAGTCTTATCAATTACATCTCATACAATTTTCACTATTTTTTTACCTCAAAAACACCTATAGTCTTCATTTCTATATAGTCATACTTGAACAATACTGCTCTTGTGGATAGCACAATAAGGCAATATTATTTGAATATGCCATAAACATCATTTTGTACTTTATTAACATCATATCAATTTTCATAGTAAGCCTTGTGTATAGAAAATAAACTCACTACAGATTTTGGCATTCTCTATTGACTTAGTATGAAGGAAGGCATAGATTGTATTCTTAACACTTCACCATTATAACTTAATATAATTTTAATTGAGGGCCTTTTTGGTCTCAAGTACATCCTAATCAAATACATAACAAGCACTATACATATAACAATTATCAAGTAATCATGTTATTCAAATTGTAATATCATTCATATGTTGATGCCAAAGACATGACCCCTAAGATCAAATAGGGTGTATTTATGTGTTTGGCTTAACTCTTGAGCCAATTTCATAGGACTATGATTTAGACTCAACCCTTGATCCAATCAGATGTCAATATCTGACTTAAGTCAATATTTTGAATCTTAATTCAATTTGGATCAATTTTAGTTCAAACCCTTACCCAATTAGGCTTGACCAATTTATAAGAGTCCATAACATCCAAATTAATTGATTATAGCATCAATATATCATGAATCAATTTAAAGTATGCATTTCAAATAATAGTAAATTCTAAATTTAACAACTAAAATAATAGTCTAACATTGATCATGGACAAATAATTTATTTTTAAGAATCGATGCATTTAATCAATTAATCAACATGGCATCATATAAATTAGATCTAATCTATATTACAACAATAATATATTATTTGATTAAATCCAACAAAGATGGCTCTGATACCACTATTGAGTTTCAATTGTACAGTAAAATATGATTTTCAAAATTTTAACATGTTTTTAATTCTCAAGAACTATCAAACCAAAACTCAATTCTAGAAACATCTTGCTGATTACAATCAAACATAATATACATAATAATTAAGATAAGAATTATACCTTCCAAAAGATGATGATTAGATGCAGGAACAATCTTCACAAGATACCATGTGGATGTCCTCCAATGATAGTCCACATGGGATCGATCACGGACCTTTCCAATTAGATGCTATGTTAAAAATAGCTTCATAGTAATGCAGCCAACTTTTCTTCTCAAGGACGAAGTGCACTGCAAACTGATAGCCTTCCAAAAATACCTCTAAAATCTTTCCTCAAAAGATTGACATGCCTATTTTGATTTGGATATCCAACACTTAGATATTTCAATCTCTTAGAAAGGTAGACAATCTACTTTTCTAATTGATTTTTCTCTCTTATTTTCTTTCTTTTCTTTCTTTCTTCTGATTTTTTTCTTCTTTTCTTTTTCTAAAAACCCACACCTAAGATCTCTTCCAAATCCACTCAAATTGTATGCCAATTCCATTTGAATGTCCTCTTATTTATAAGATAAGAAGGGGCATGTGAAACAACCCTTGGTGCTAAGTATTCTTATGTGGGACCAACTCCTTAATTTCTATGTAGAATAAATGCCAATGCATGGAAAAGGAAGAGCCTTAAAGCAGGACTTTCCTCTCTACGCATGCTTCCTAAGGCACCATCTAATGGCATGTGGAAATAAAGGTAGGATGTGGAGGAAGTTAAGAGGTGCAGCCCAGAAGGACTCTTCCTTCTGGGTGCAAATAATAAGGTGCTGATTTATTTTTGGTGTGGGATTTGGCTTGAAGGTGGTTGGGTTTACATGAAACATTCCATGTCAAGAGGTTAAGACACCTAAGAGTCTATAGGTTTGAGCCTAATCTAATTAGATCAAAGCTTTAGGTTCAAGGTTAGCTCAAACAGCTTTGGACTAAACTTAATTGAAAACTTGGGTTAATTCATGTGCCAACATATCGATTAAATTCATAATATTTTTAATAAGTTCAATTAGATTAGTCCATAATCAAATCCCTAAATGTATAACCCATTGGGTTCCACATCTGGGCAATAGTAGACTCAGGCTTATGACCAAACTAACTCAGTTACAATAGGTCAGCCCAAATGCACCAATTAATTAGAACTACTTCAAATTGATTGCTAAATTAAACTCTTTAATTCTTGCGAGTCTATAAGTCAAGATTGATTACTAGCAACACGTTATGGCTATCTAAAAGATATAAAATTTTGATGAAAATATCAAAAATATCCTTCAGTGATGAGCTACCATACAATTCAATCCTTCAATTATACAACATCCCAGATAAGTTGTGGGCATAGAATCGTATCAAACCTAAATACTTATCCATATATATCTTGATATGAAGATGATGACTAAGTTGATGATATATTAAAAACTGTTTCTAATTATCATCCTGCTTTGGTCAAAGACTTCTTGAGTCATCAACCTATGAGATCACATAGAATATTCTTTTCTTATAAGGAGTGACTGATTTTTTGTTAACCACTCACAACCTTCATGCATACTTCATCATATCCAAAACATCCTACACAAGCCTCAGAGAGTCATGCTAGAAAATGAACAAAAATATAGATTCATATGCATAAGGTACCATGGTGATCTCAAGTTGGATCACTTGCACTACTCCTACTAAAGAACAATCAGTTGATATGTATATAAGGCTCTATCAGATGTTCTCTCGTTAGGTCAATTCAGTGAACTCATTCTTCAATGAACATCTACATCCTCGTATTAGTGTCACTACACAAGTGATTATGAGATTAATCACCCTCTCCGTCGAGCATAATAGGATGTATCAGTCTTACTAGCATCATTGATCTCCGAATCAATGATCTTATAACTAAAATATTTAGTTTAGGGCTATCAAAGATTTAGGTCTCACTGGCATGATCTCATCATGATCCTAAAATTATTATCTTAATCTATAGGGTTCATTATAATCTTAAATAAATATCAAGATGCTGCATATAATGAAATAAATACTTAATTTATTAATAATTAATGTCAAATACATAAGTTTGGAAGATAGAATACAAAAATATCCTATCGCATCACCAATACGATGGGCTTGTAGGGCATTATTCTTTCAGATGAGGCAACAGATCGGTGGGACATGGAGGTCAGAAAGTTAGGATCAAATGATGCATCCTTTACGTGAGAAGGATTTAAGGTTCTTTCACGAGAGGTACCTTTCTTAGAGTATTCGATTTCAAAATTTTAAGAATTCGATCAATTGGAGCAGCGCAGCATGATGGTAACCCAATATATAGTAAAGTTCAAAGAAATATCCTGTTATGCTCCGACACTGATAGCAAAAGAGTGCGCATGGGCTAGAAAATTTGAGAATGGATTCATAGGTCGTATCTAGCAGTTGGTGACTGCATTTGAGCTATCCATGTATTAAGAGATTGTGAATAAAGCATTGGTGATAAAAAAGGGCTGAACATTGCTCAAGCAGCAAGGAAAAAGCTTTAAAAAAAAAGATCCAGATTTGGAGAATATCAAGGTTAGGGCAATAAGAACATTGGCACAAAGGCTAAAAAGTTTAACAATGCTGCTCCAAATGATAAAACTTCACAAATGGGTGATATCAAATGCTATAGATATAGTGGACGCCACCGTATGAAGGAGTGCAAGTAGTTTTTAGGAAGGTGCTACAACGGTGGATAGCAAGCTTACCGAGCAATAGATTATCCTAATAAAAAGGAGTCACAAAAATAGCAAGCATTGCAAAAGAGACCACAACAAGGTAGAGGACAACCAAAGCCTAGAACTCAAGGGTGAGTTTATGCACTCACATAGTAGGATGCCAATGCTTTTAACTCAATTGTGATAGATATGATCAAGATATCATCCAATAATGTCTATGTTTATTTGATCCTGGTGCTATCTACTCCTTTATGTCAGCTAGTTTGTTAAGAGGAATAGTAAGTTATCTTTGTACCTTAGAACTGATTTTGTGTCTCTATATCAAGTGGAGAGGTCATGTTGGTTAACTCAGTTTGCAAGGATTACATTTTGGATATTGGGGATAGAGATGAAAGTAGATTTACTAGTTCTAGGGATGGACTTTGATTTGATCGTTGGGATGGATTGGTCAGTAGTGTATCTTTCCACGGTTGATAGCTTTGAGAAAGCAGTGAAGTTTTAAATCCCTAGCCAATCAGAGTTTAGCTTTATGGGTAGCAAATTATCCTCTCACCAGAAGGTGATCTTAGTTTTCATGGCAAGCGACTCCTTAGGAAGGCTTGTGAAGTATTTCTAGCCACTGTAATATACATCCAGAATAGATAGCTCAAGTTAAAGGATGTTCCTATTGTGAAGGAGTTTCTTAATATTTTCCAGATGATCTGTTAGCGTTACCTCCTGATAGAGAGATTGAGTTTTTCATCAACTTGATTTCTAGTAATAGTTCAATTTCTAAAGCTCCATACTGGATAGCTCCAGCATAACTGAAGGAACTGAAAATGTATTTACATGCATTGCTGGTCAAGGGATTTATCAAACCTAGTATATCTCCCTGGGGTGGTCCGATACTCTGTGAAAAAGAAAGATGAGAGTTTTTAGCTCTATATAGACTATTAGGAACTAAACAAGGTAACATAAGAACAAATACCCCTTATCGAGGATTGATGATTTGTTTGACCAATTACAAGGGGCACAGATCTTCTCAAAAATTGATTTTCCTTCTGATTATGACCAACTGAAGATAAAGGCTAATGATTTGCCAAGGACAACTTTCAAAACTAGATATGGACATTACGAAGTCTTGGTCATGTTTTGTGGTTTGACAAATGCGCCTGCAGCCTTCATGGATCTCATGAACCAAGTGTTCAAACCTTATTTAGATCGATTTGTGGTATTGTCCATTGATGAAATCCTAGTCTACTCAAAAAGCCCACAAGAGCATGCAAAATATTTGAGGATAGTATTGCAAATTCTTAAAGAAAAGTTATATACTCAACTATAAAAATATGAGTTTTGGTTGGATAGTGTCACTTCTTGGATATGTTATTTCCAAGGATGGAGTTTTGTTAACCCAAAGAAATAGAGGTAGTAGTTGAGTAGAGCCGACCTTCTAATGTGTATGAGATGTGTAGGTTCTTAAGAATAAGTGGATACTATCGAAGACTCATTGAAGGAATGTCCCAAATTGCCATGCCCCTATCCCACCTGATCTAGAAGCGAGTTAAGTTTGAATGAACAGATGATTGCAAGCAGAGTTTCCAAGAACTAAAACGATAGTCAGTGACCACTCCAGTATTAACTATTCCAACTGGAACAAAATATTTCACCATCTATAGTGATGCATCCTGTAAAGGTCTTGGTTATGTTCTAATACGAAATGGAAAGTAATAGCTTATGCCTCTAGATAGTTGAAGTCATATGAGTTGAACTATCCTACATATGATTTAAAGTTAGTAGCTATGGTTTTTACTCTAAAAATATGGAGGTATTATTTGTATGGTGAGCACTATGAGATTTTCATAGATCATAAAATTTTAAAGTATATCTTTACTCAAAAGGAGCTGGACTTGAGATAAAGAAGTTGGTTAGAGCTACTGAACGATTATGATTTGACTATAAATTATCATCTGGATAAAGCAAATGTTATAGCAGATGCTTTGAATAGAAATTTTTAGATAAATTTGTTGGATTTTAGTACCTCAAATTCGACCCACAGCAGCGAGGTCCAAGACAAAAGCCCACGACACAGGCTTGGAAACATGGTCCGGAGGTGCAGCTTGTAGGCCCATAGGCCTTACCTGCAACCCCAAGCGGCTGTTATGGATGCCTTTGTGGACCTCACACAGAGCATATTCAGCCTTGGAGGGTGAAAGATAGTAAATGAGAGAAGGATCACTTGTAGAGCTTTCTCTCGAGCATCATGTATCACGTCGGTTGAAATTTGATCTTTAGGCTTTAGCCTGATCCTCTGGCAATGATGCATCCTGTAGGTACTCGATCAATGGGTCCATGTAGCTGGGTTCAAGGTTCACATGCATCACTTGGGTTGGATCCTCCTCGATACTGGATCTATCAAGAGTCTCCACATAGGTTGATCTCTAGATATTGGTGTATTCGAAGGTTAGTAGATTTGACAGTAGATCTGCTTGGGTGTTCTATAACCTAGGTATCTACAAATTTTGAATATATCGAAAGAAAGGATTATTTCTCATACCTTCTGTAGATATTTTTTCATGGAGTAGCCTTTGCCTCATATTCCCTCAAATTTGGCTAACTACTAGTTAGGAGTCACTGAAGACTTGAAGGTGTAGAACTCCAAGCTCCCGAGCGAGCCTCAACTTAGTCAAGAGTGCCTCATATTCTGCTTTATTGTTTGAGATCTTAATGCTGAAATGGAGAACTTGTTCTACTGCGATGTTGTCGGGACTGACGAGAATCAACCCAGCCCCGACACCTCTGGTATTGAATGATCCATCGATATATAGTATCCATGGGACTTGCAAGTGCTAAGGTAGGAGATTTTGGTGCGGCCTCATTCTCTTGTGGAAGTGTACACTCCATAAGGAAATCTACTAGAGCTTGGGCCTTGATGGATGGTGAGGGTCGATAATGAATATCAAATTTTTTGAGCTCCATGACCCACTTGGTCAAACTCCTTGAGGCATCGAGCCTCTATAAGACCTACCTCAGGGGCTGATCGATTAGCACAATAATGGTGTGTGCCTGGAAGTAGGGTTGGAGCATTTTTATCGAAATCACCAAGGCGTAGATGATCTTCTCCACATCAAGATATTTGGTTTCTGCATCTCATAATACCCTACTGCAGTAGATAGGTTTCCGCACTCCTTTATCCTCTCAGATGAGGACTGATCTCATAACTATAGGGGAGATGGCAAGATATAGATACAACATTTTCTTGATAGATGGCCTGGTCAAGAGTGGGGTTGAGATAAGGTCTCTTATGGAAGTGTACACTTCATAAGAAATCTGTTAGATCCTGAGCCTTGATGGATGATGGGGTTGGTAATGAATATCGAAATTTTTGAGCTCCATGACCCACTTGATCAACCTTCCTGAGGCACCGAGCCTTTATAAGACCTGTCTCAGTGGTTGATTAGTTAGCATGATAATGGCACACCCATGGAAGTAGGGTTGGAGCTTTCGTGCCGAAATCATCAAGACATAGATGATCTTCTCCACCTTGGTGTATCTGATTTCTACATCTCATAGTACTCTATCGGTATAGTGACAAGCTTCTGCACTCTTTTCTCCCAGACAAGGATTGAGCTCATAGCTATAGGGAGATAGTGAGATATAGATACAACATTTCACTGATAGATGGCCTGGTCAGGAGTGGGGCCGAGATAAGATACTCTTGGAGCTGATCGAAGGTGGCTTGGCACTTGGCCATCCATTAAAAGTCCTTAATTTGCTTTAGGGCCTTGAAGAATACTAGGTACTTCTTCGCTGACCTAGACATGAATCTGCTCAGTGTAGCCACACGTCTTGTGATGCACTGCACCTCCTTTCGAGTCCTTGGGGATGACATTTCCATAATAGCTTAGATTTTCTCTGGATTTGCCTCGATCCCATGGTGGGTAACCATGAAATTGAGAAATTTTTCCATGGCTACCCTAAAGGCGCACTCACTCGGGTCGAGCTTCATGCGATATTCCTTAGGATTTGAAAAGTTTCCTTGAGATCCACCATGTGCTGCTCCATCAGGCAGCTTTTCACTAGCATGTCATCTATATAGACCTCCATGTTGCGACCCATCTGATCTTTAAATACTTCATTGATGAGATGGTAGTAGGTGGATGACATAGATGTCTTAACTGATAAATGCCTTGATTTAGTGGATCAGACTCGAAAGGATAAGAAATCAAGTTGATTATGCCTGATGCTACTAAGTTTTGACTCTGCTATGCTAAATAGGTATAACTCTCTCATCCAGAGTCAGAATCATTTATATAAGATCCCAATTTGGAAAGCTCTTTTCATGCTCTATGAGCCTGACTACATTGCCATTATGCCCAGTTTTGAATTTGACAAGTCAACAGGAGTCTGGAGAATCCTAAACGAATTGAAAATTTTGATCTTTTTTTTAATTTATTTCAGATTACTTAGGTATTGAGTTAGGGTTTTTCTTCTATAGATATGGCCCTTTTGGCCAATATTGTAATCAATCTATTTTTTTTATTATTGAATCAAAACTTCAGAAGATAGTTTCTTCTTACTTTTGTTGTTCTCTTTGTTTCATGTGTCTTTCTTCTCTCTTTTCTGATAAAGCATGACCTCGGCTGCATCAGTGGCTCCTGTATTCTTCAGACCAAAGGGTATAACTTTGTAGTAGTACAGGCCTTGGTCTATGATGAAGAATGTCTTCTTCTCATCCTTAGGCACCATCTGGATTTGGTTATATATAGAAAAAGCATCCATGAAGTAGAGCTTCTGATGGTCTATAGTGGCATCGATGAGCTGGTCTATCCTGGACAAAGAAAACTATATTTCAAATAAATTTTATTAAATAAAAAATCCATACATATTCACCATTTGTCATTCACCTTCATGATGAGGACAACGTTTGCTAGTCACTCGAGGTAGTCCACCTCATGAACAAATCCAACTATTGGGAGCTCATCCACATTCTACTTGATGGCTTGTTGGTGCTCAAGGATGAAGCTTTGCTTCTTCTGCCATACCGATTGATGCAGTGTATCAACATGTAGATGGTGCATCATGACCTTCGGATCGAAGCTAGACATGTTCTCAGTTGATGCCATGCAAAACATCAGTATTGACTTATAGGAAACTCAGGAGCCTAGCCTTGGAAGCTTCATCTTGCTGCAATCTGATTTGGACCATTCTATTTGGATCTGATTCATGCAGGGGAGTCGAGATAAGCCACTTGGTTGGTTCCCTGCACTACTGTTTCCTTCATCGTAGGTGTTGAAGCCTTTAATGGGTATAGCTTCTCTAGGCTTCTTACCCTTGAGGGAGGCAACATAGTGATGCTTGGCTAAAGCTTGGTCACCCTTAGGCAATAGGGAACTTCACTGAAAAGTGGTAGGTTGAGATGATGGCTTGGAGAGTGTTCAGGTCCAATCTTCCCAAGATTGCATCGTAGGCTGAGGCTACCTTCATTACTAAGAAGTCAAGCATGACCTTGGCTTACCTCAAAGCTTCCCCTATGGTCACAAAGGTTATAATGCCCTCGATAGAGATGGCATCATCTGAAAAATCAACCAAGAAAAAATTGGTCTTTTGAAGCCAGTCCATGGGTAGATTCATTTTACAAAGAGTATTATAAATAAATATCTATAGAGCTTCTATTATCTATCAAAATTCTTTTATATCAAAATTTGTAAATGATCATAGAGATAACTACAGCATCATCATGAGGGGTCTGGATGCCTTCAGCATCGGCATTCGAGAAGGAGGTGATTTCATATGACCTTTGTCCCTTTGATGCAGGTGCCTCTACTTGGGCCGCACTGGCATAGGCCTTCTTTATAGATAAGCTCTTGCCTCCAATTGTAGGTCCTCTCGTAATGGTGTGGATAACTCCAGTGATGGGTTAGTTGTCAACTGGAGGCTCGGGCATGGGTTCAAGTTCGCGGCCTGAGGCCTCAGCATTCTTTGGAACACTGATGAAGTCCTATAGATAACCTTGTTGAATGAGGGCTTCTATTTTTCTCTTTAACTGAAAATAGTTCTCAGTGTCATGGTCATGGTCTCGATGGAAGTGACAATATTTTGACTAGTTATGCTGAGACCGAGACCACTGACTCATCTTCCTAGGCCATCGAAGAATTTTAGTTCTTATTTCCATTTAGATTTGTCTCCAAGGAGCATTTAGAGGTATGAAGTCCTTGAAATACCGAGGGCTCTGAGATCGATGGGAGGCTTCCCATCATGCTTCCATTTCTTAGGTTGGGAGCAGAGTGCTCCTCTCTAGCCCTCTTTTTCTTTGTCTTCTATTTTCATTTCTCCACCATCCCCTCGTTGTCGTTAATGTAATTATTGACTCGGGTGAGGAGCTCTGAGAAGTCATGGGGAAACTTCTTCCAAAGGGAGAAGAAAAATCATTTGCCTTCAGCCCCTTCTTGAAGGTTGACATCACGACCAAGTGATCCATGTCGCGGACTTCCAACATAGTTGCTTTGAATCGACTTATATAGCTTCGAAGGGGTTCTCCATTCTTCTACTTGATGGAAAAGAGGGTGTCTGTGCCCTTTCTTGACTTTTTGTTACTCTGATACTGAGCAACAAATTGATTATCAAACTCTTCAAAAGAGTGGATGGAGTGGCTAGAGCCATGTATACTAAGCTCAGGCAGCTCCGTAGAGAGTGGTAGAAAGGACTTGCATAGTAGTGTGTCCGAGGCCCCTTGTAGCATCATGAGTGCTTTGAAGCTCTCCAAGTGGTTGTAAGGATCGGTGGTGCTATCATAGACTTCCATAAATAATGTCTTAAAATAATGAGGCATCGGCTCCCTAATGATATGCTCCATAAAGGAGGCGAGCAGTAATAAAGGCTCTTCCCTCGGAGCCAACTGATACTGATGGAGGATCTCGAGGTAGTGATCTAGCTCATGAATCTTTTGATCCAGCTCATCCTATTGCCCGAGCCTTCTCTGGAGATGGTGGCGTGCAGATCCGCTCAAGGATGAATCCTACAAGAAGAAGAGAATGAAGGAGAAGAGGGAGGAGCAGATTCACACTCCTTACCTCACTTGCTATCTCTAGGATAAGGATGATGATGAAGCAAAGCTCGCTCGAAGCTCTAATGGGTGGATCGAGAGACCCTGAAAACTTCCAAGTTGATAGGATGAGATTGGTTGCTTCACCTTAGGCTCCTTGAGGGAGGAAAAGATCAGGTGTACGGAGGCCAAGTGATCACTTGGCACCGAAATGGGCTAGTGAGTTGATTGTTGTAGCCATGCACTATGGTGGTCAGCACTTGTCCTGCTATAGGAGTTGCTAAAATTGCTCGAAGGTGATGGCCGGGGCAGCTGATGCCATTAGAATATTGAGATCTTGGTGACCCTAATTGAGATCGGCATGTTCCATAAGCACCTCTGGAGGGGTGATGGATATGTCATCGTAGTTTTCTTATTCTTCATACTTGGATGATGAAGGAAGAAAAGCTTAGGACCTCAGATGTAGGATGGGCCCTTCTTTTAGCACTAATTTGTTGCTGTTGAGAAGTCGATCTAGCTCAGATCGATGAGCTGGAGTTGAGATCAAGAGAGATGATTGTAGGATGGCTGGTTGAGATCTTCGATTGAATGTTGGCCCTAGATCCATGGTTGATCCCTCAAACTCGACTTTTCAACATTACCAAAGATAGAAAATTCTCATGTTGGAGGGTTCTCTAATGGTGGATCCTTCGATGCCTAAGTCAGTCTTCCAAAAAAATAATAAAAATGGTCTGAGCTTTGAGAGAAAATTTTATAGTGAAATTAAATATGAAGTGGAATATATTGCCGTCAGAGAGTGGAGAGTGGTATCTTAAAGGATGCTGTGTGGAAGGTGCAATTTAGAGATAGAATTAGAATTGCTCAGATTCTAATTTGTATGAGATCTATCTCAGGGAGAAGGCTAGCGGAGTAAGTGTTCACTTAGTTTCTTTTATGTGGAGGGTCCCAAGGAGTTGGATTTTATATACAAAGGTGGTTATCTGTCATCTTCAAGAATGCACACCATTTATCAGGATGCAAAGGTCATGGGGATGTGTCTCGACTGTTAGGGAATAATGGTTTCGCATGTTCTACAGTTTGTTGAGATTACAAATCTTATCGGATGGAGGAGAGAGTGGGATAGCGAGATGGTTGGTTACTTGTCATCTTATAAGTAGAAGACTCTGGAACACCTCTAGCACAATCATAAAAATTAGATGGCAGAGACTGAAAAGTCGCTTCATCTTCTCCTATCGAAGACATGCATTGGACTGCTATTGGATTGCCAGCACCATAGTGGACAAGTCATCTTTGGGTCTATCAGATGTAATTCCAACTTTACGGCGATTGTATTTCCCATAATTGTAGGTTGTACTAAGCACATATGCTAGACCACTTAATTTTATATGATGATAACTTTTCATGGTTTTTCATAATGATAATTTGACATGATTTAGTTTTAAGGATATTTAAATATGATGTATTGTAATTAAAATATTGTAATCTATTACTGAATTATTGCATATGGATATCTAAATAACCTATAAAGTTTACCATCACAAAAGAAGCTTATCAACCACATACTGACAATTTTATGATTTGTGGTTTGCTCTTTTGCTCTTATGGAGAAATTCCTTTTTCAAATTAGTATGAATTATACTAATTCATCCTCAAGTTTCCTTTTCTAGTTAGGTCCTTTTGTCCACTTTCTTAACCCTTGAGCTCCCTTTCTGTATCATGGCCATCCTCAAAATGATGACATGCACAACCTTGAATTGACCTCCTTTAGATCCAATCATCGGACTCAATCCTTGATCTTACTTGATTAGAGGTAACTAAGTTTGAGCTTGACCTGATTTAACCTGAACAACTCATGCCAAAAAGCCAACATTTTCCTTATCCTACTTTTGATGGTACCTATTGTTTAATTACTCACATCATACCTAATAACAATTATCTTACATTTTCACGCTATTCACTATGCATAATATCCTCATCAACTTTCTTTGTTAAGGTCTATCTAATAAAGCATAAAGCCAATAATTTATGAATTTTCATCCAATTATGGTTTGCATATTGGTCAAATAAGCCTTGGTTTTTATCTTCTAAAATATTAAGTATCATCTTTATCCTGTGTTTGGTTGGGACTATGAGGGGATGGATGCATAGAATTGGAAGGATGGATGGTCTCTATCTACTGTTTGGTTCAAAAAATTATAGAAATGATGGATGAAAAGGATGGATTGCCCATCCATTCATCTTGGCCCATCAATTTGCATCCT
The DNA here is from genome assembly GCA_000441515.1 of Elaeis oleifera. Classification (NCBI taxonomy): domain Eukaryota; kingdom Viridiplantae; phylum Streptophyta; class Magnoliopsida; order Arecales; family Arecaceae; genus Elaeis; species Elaeis oleifera. Next base: position 111,127 of record KE505301.1, on the reverse strand, counting down.
TCCAAATTGGAAGGATGATGGAACGATGGATGTAGCATTGAAGGATGGATTTTTGCATCGACAAAATTGTTTCTCATTAATTTTTTATAAAACTATAATACTTATTCATTTTTTATTTATATTATTTATATATATTTTTATATTTACTATTAATCATTTATTATTAAAATTTATTAGTCATTATTTTAGTTTTGGTATATAATTTCTATAATTTTT